>CM023200.3:53830024-53881165 GCA_004115045.4 Sinella curviseta | reverse complement strand
ACATCTGTGTGTGCTTAATCCAACTGTAAATACTATGCTATGCTTATAGGTGTATATGCAAGCACTTGGCTGCTGCTTATATTAAAAGAATGCTGAGTACTTTCACTTCTCCGTTTATAATGACTGCATAATGCGACATCCTCTGATGAACCTGACTTGCTGGAAAACTGGTTGTTCACTACGCACGTTGTTACATGTTCTGCTGCCGTATGTATGTGCATGGTTAGAAAATGAGACAGAGACAGAGCAATTCACTTTCATCTCCGCAATTGCAGTCACCATGATTGTCATGAAAAAGGACGCCTTGTTCCTACGAATCACGAAGATCAAAAAAGCAGAAACATTTTTGGCTCAACAAAATGTTCGTGTGTGCGTCGGTTGAAAATAGAAATAATGTTGGTCTTATTACTGCCTGTTATGTTGTATGTGGTACACTGTTCTCAAGAATGAAATGCTTTCACCGCTTCCAACACGAAGTCACAAGACAAGTGGAACATACCTTTACTCAATGCGTATATTTGTCTTGGTTTAAAGGCTATAAAACTGCAATTCTATTATAAATAATGTCGTGCGCAGGAGATAAATTGACGCAAATAGTTATTTTACCGTTTATTATGTGGAGCACCTCCGTTTCTCCTTTAAAATGACTTTTAAGGAATGGATGATTGAGAAGTTTCACATTAAGGCATAATAAGAGATTTAAGCATAATTCAGCATAAATCAAAATTAGAGCATGTTTTGGCAAGGTAGCAACAATGAGGCAGAACATAAATATATTGGAGACAAAATGTTTCTCTTGATTGAAAGAGGCAGGTATAGTTTATAGTAGGTATATTTTGATTTATTTTCGCTACTGCACGGAAACACAAAGCTTTTCCTCTTCCATAATAGAGAAAGAAATGATGCTGAAAGATGCTGGCTGGATCTAAAAATGAACGCCTTATTTTGATGGGAAACGTATACTCATCTGCTGTGTGGATATTTCCTTCAACAGAGCTTTTAGCAGCGAGATGAAAAGATTTTCCCAAGAGGGAACGAAGGAAAATAGGAAAGAGATTTTGAGGAAGTGATAATAAATATAAACACAAACAATGACGCGATGGCAAAAAGGTATTTTCAGCGAAGGATGGAAGGAGGTACGTACGTTCTAGTGGCGTAGCGAAGAGAAAACCAACAAGTAAACTTAAATTGACTTTATCTCATGTATTGTGTGAATGATCGAAGGTCATGAGGGGATTCTTTGTTAGTGACCTAGTTGATGCTTTTATACGTGAACCGAAAATGAGTTGGACATAGTTTACCTGGCTACCTTTTCTTTCCTCACACGTGATTACGTGGTGATGGTTATCTAGATATGGATTTTGTTACATGAGCTAGTGTATAAGTTTTGCGGTTACGGTTGAACAAAGGTTGGCCTTTGTGAAGTTGCACAAAATAACATTATCTTTGCTCTGTATTATATTTATATACTTGGTTGATGCTGCCTTTTATACCGTGTCGCCATCAACCACATCTATCTATGTAGCATTCTTTCTACTCGCTGCTCTTGCGGAATTTCTCTTTTATTGACTCAAATCTGATAATAAAGATTTTCGCTCGTCCGGCAATGGCAGAAACATTTCGTGGTCTTATGCAAGAATATGAAGTTGGAAGTGTTCTTATATCTAAAGTTAATATAGAGATGGCAAAACTTTAACACGGCACCTACTATAGTAAATATGTATAGGAATACGCTTTACCGGAGGGATGTGGAAGTGTTCAACTACATATTGTATTACCCAATTCAAACTTGCTACAAAATATACCCATAAGAAGAAAAGCATGAATATCTTATATACACTGGGCTAAGAGATTTTTGTGGATAAAAGATTTATCGGGTTCCGCAATAAAGAGAAATAAAAATGGAAAGGACGAGAGAAAAGAGATTTGCATGAATATTGAAGTAGTGAAGTCTTTTAAAGAATAAAAAAAAGAATGTGGATTTTCTTACAGGAACATTGTTCACTTTAGAGTAGTGCGAAGTGGAAAACCGAAAGCGGATAGGGTCGTGTTTCGTGGGAGAGAAGTTTGAAAAGTTTCACTGAATAAATATATGGGAGGAGTGGAGAAGAGTACTTGAGAGTGGGGAAATGACTATAGAGAGAGGGTTTGCCACAATTTCATGTCAATATTTGTTAAAACATTCCCACTTGACATATATTTCCATATACGAGCTTAGGGAAGTACTTATACGTGGGTATATATGTATTTGCATTTCCATGCACTCCCAGTCGATATCCTATTTTGCATATTACGCAGAACTGTCGATTTTCCCATGTTACAAAAAAGAAGGGATGTGTTTTGTTTCAAAGTGCACAAGTGGATTTGGTTGATGTTTTTAAGAGATGGTCCTCTCATGAAATAAAGTGGGACGTGAGTGCATTGTTTTACGAAAATAAATTGGTTTAGCATATGATTTCAAATCTCTCTCTCTCTCTCTCGTACAAAAACTGTCACACAACTACAACAAAGCAAGTTTATATAATACAACGGGATAGAAAGGGAAAGTTGTCCTTGTTGTCTCAAAATTTCTCTTTGTGTGTCATTCATTTACATAACACGACTCGTCGAGCTTTGGAGTACTTTGGCTATGTGCTGGCCTATTTTTAAGTAGTTTTCACTTTCTATGGATTAGATTATTATTAATTTTTGCACATTTTTTGTTCTTTGAAGATTTCCTCTAACCAAGTCGTTGAGAATTGGGAAACAGGAACATGAGTTTACTCTCGCGCTTTGTGCTCGCTCACTTGACTGCTTTTCAATTCTCGTTTTATTACAACGTGGTGTTGTGCCAGATTGAAAAACATTTTGTTTGTTTTCTCATGCAAGAGTATTTTTAGTTTAGTGTTCCAAAAGATACATACATGCAATTGCTTTGCCCGTTTGTTCGTTGCATAATACATAATGATAAGTAGATGTGTAGAGTTCCACTACACACGAACAACCAAAAAATGTCCGGAATAATTCAACCGACAGGGCACGGTTGACTCAACACTCAAGTGAAAATAATGTGGCATTACATGGGTATCTCTACCTCCCTAGTGACGAGTCAGTAGATGAAAGCTACGGCTTACAATAATGGAAATTCAAAAAAGAAAAAAAAAGGATTTGCTGTTCTGGAAAGGAAATTTGGTGTGGTGAGTGGTGTGTATACGTTGTACGTATTTGTATTATGACTATGACTGCAGTTGTGTTGAGATCCTACTAACTATAATACCACCACTACAACAACACTAACGATAACAACAGAGAAATCCTTTAGGCGCAGCAAATAAATTAAATTTACGATAATGCTATATTGAATGTATAAAACCGCATCGAGAGGGCACTTTTGAAATGTACTTGGAAAATATACTTATACAAACTTCCTGGAATAGGTATATAATTTCGTGATGCACAACACATACTCAGCGCTGGAAAAGAAGCCTCTTATCATTTGTAATCAACCTATTCATGTTTCATCAACAACATCTTTTGTGGAGTTTCTTGAACTGCCTCTATTGATGTACTACTAGATAGATAGTGTTAGTTGGATTGGAAAGCTGATTTATTGTAGTAGTGGCTTGTGGCAAATGTAGCTTTAAAATATATGTATCCATTGTGTGATTCAACATTTGGCTTTAATTCTGCCAAAATAATTTCATGCGCACTTACGTACGTAATGAACAGACTCTAGATCTCATATCACGGCCATTTTACTCTTGGGGAAAGTATAAATTAAAGTGAAAACCATATTGCTGGCTTAAATAAGTTTCTTCGTTTCTTAATGCCTGTCTTGTCTACAATCGTACCTTACCATAAAGCAATCAATCATTCTCTAGCAGCACTTCGTAAATATATCTACCCAAATTGTTATCTGATACCAAATATTTGAGTGGGAGTATCATTGACCTTTGCTCATGTAATTAGTTTCCTAAACTACGAAATGGTGTAACTTTGCAAATAAAGTTTCTCAATGAGAACAATTTGCTAATATAAATTGTCACAATTTGTTCAATTTTATGAATTTATTATAGTATATACTCCAAAGTTGGTTTCGTGTCAAATAGAATACAAAAGGCGTAAATTACAGTTTGCATGCTTTAAGGTCATGAGTCACGACCAAGCTTCCCGTAGCATTTCCTCTGCGAATTGAATTCATTATTTATTTAAACGCAAACCAGATGATTATATGTACGTTTAAAGAAACGTGCTTGAAGGTCTTCTCTATAATTTATCATTTCATATCAAATTTAGAGTAATTAGTTGGAGGCAAGCAGCTTTGTAAAACAACTCGCAGTATAGCAACAACTCGTTATCATTCAGCAGTAGTAGTAGTAGCAGCAGCGCGCGAGAGCACCACCAACCAACCGACTAATTACAACTTGTATGGATTTTCCGTTTCCCAGTTCCTATAATATTTTGCTCTGTTGTTTTTGCACGGTTACTGGATGGTACGCCCTAGGCTGACTCTATCGAATTACGAATATAACGTTTGTAGCCCACTATTACGAATTTTATCTGCCTTTTTCAGCAGAGCACGCTCACTTGAAAATGCGATACAGGAGACATGGTTGTGGTATTGTTGGGGAATCTGTGGAAATGGATATGATAAATTACCTTGTTCTTTGTCATGCATAACATCCTTACTCAAAATACCTATCTAGCAAGATATATGTGTACTAGTATAAACACGTCGACATGGTGGGCTGTTGGAAAACACCTTTTTTGCTACTACATAATATCAACTTGCTCTATCGCTCGTAGTAATCTGTCAGCGTAGTTTTGGTAGTACATACCAGGTTTTTGTGCCGGCATGAATGACATTTCTTCATAACTTTACCAAGTTGGGTTGCTAGTTTTACCACCAAGGTATGCGTTTTTATAACTTTACGACATCCCTTTGGTCACAGATATTTCCGTCTTTATTATAAAGGCGTCTCTAGTATGTAACCAAAGCTCCCCCAAAGCTAATTCCATTTTCTATGCAAATGCATCACGGGATCACACAGCAAGCTGCTGTGAAAATATGCAGGTGAAAGTTTGTGCTGGTAGTTGTACTACGTGCCTACAAATATGCTGTACTTTGGATAAATGTACAAAATGTAATGCTGGTGAGCAATTTCTGATGTGGAGCTTATGTAGTTGCCGAGAGATTATAAAGATATTTTTCATTGCCGTCATCTGTTAATATTCTACCCACACAACATACCATGGATCCATTCTTTACACCAGTGTTACTTAAACCATCGTCATCAATATAACATGTATTGTTAGTCTCTTCACTTTCCCCTTATTGAATGGACAAGTGAAATTCAAGTTCTTTTTTAGAGCCAAAAAGTTGTTGTTCCGCCAGCAAGAGTTGTGATGTAATTGATCCAAGGCGTCTTTCTTGCATCATAAGAATATTTATGGTGTGCTTTCCAAAAAATGGAGAATGCATAGTTCACTATATTATATTCTGTGCTACAATTTTTTGCACGGAAAATGGACACGCTTATTGAATTGCAGGGTGACA
Source organism: Sinella curviseta (assembly GCA_004115045.4). Classification (NCBI taxonomy): domain Eukaryota; kingdom Metazoa; phylum Arthropoda; class Collembola; order Entomobryomorpha; family Entomobryidae; genus Sinella; species Sinella curviseta. The sequence continues at coordinate 53,875,629 of CM023200.3, read as the reverse complement.
GCTTACTCAGCAAAAAAGAATGAATAGTGAATGGGCGGTCTTGGAGAAAAGAGTGACATGATAGGAGAAAGTAACTCACATAAGAGAACTAGGTTTGCTTCTGACCTTTTAATTGAGCTGATCATTCATTCGTGAATTTGAAAAGGTTCCATAGGATGTCATAATGGCAAAATCATGTTTCATCCGGTCCCGCTATGATTAATAGCATTTGTATGGTTTGGTCTTTCATATACTTACAAGTACGCGCTACATGATGAGTTACTACGCTGAAAAGTATAGTATCGGCTGAGTATATTATATTTACGTACCTATTACATGTACATATAAAGGCTGTAGGTGATACATTTTCAATGATGACTGAATGATTTCACTGATTTCCAATGGAGCCTAAGCCACCGCTTCCTTTCCAATCGACCATTAAGTATTTATATTTTCATTGTGAAATCTAGATTATTTACGAAATGGTAAACTGTTAAAATTAGTGCCACTAATCCAGTTGGTATTATGTACATATTTCCATTAAAAGCTAGCATCTCCGACCAAATAGAATTGAAAAAAAAAGTTTGACAGTGCCAGGAATCGAACCTAGGTCTCTGTGCTATGACCACTTGTTAATGCGATCTCATTTCCCAGGAAGAGGTTCAAGCAACGTATATCGTATTTCCAAGTGGAATACTCGCTGACCATACAAGCGTCTTAACCACTAGACCACACTGCCACTACAAAGAAATACAGGAAAAATATGTTCTTAATATGCTGCAGTTCTTAATATACGTATTTCATTCCACTAATGAAGCTATCATGTTTTGATGCAACTAGTTATTTTACCCGTTGAATAATAATATGTAATTGCACACATAATATTGATACCGTAAGAAATGCAGTCTTTTTTCAAAACTGCCTTTCTATGCTGTGCAACTTTTTACATTTTGTTCATTAAACGTTAATGTTTATGTCCCTAATACATACTTTTACGATAAATTGTGTGACGAAGTAATATGCATTCTTTTGAATCATTTTAAAATGTGCTTTCATGCTCCTTCATGTGAAAAAATGCAATCAGGAAACCAGTCATTCAGCTACATAAAACATCAGCAGCGATGTAGTCCTTTGGAAAGAAATAAAACAAGTTTCTACTTTTGTGCTCTCGGCCCGCTTCCAGATCTGTGAGGAATTTATAGATTAGGTTGATATGTCGGGGGAATGAATGGTGATAAAGAGGAGTTGAATAAAATGAAGTAGGTAAGTATGCTTGCTCCGCTGAGAATAGAGTTGTCTGCAACTCACTTCCCCTCTCTCAATTGGGCCAACATGTCCTCGTGCTCGGCCATTTTTTGCTAAATTTACAGGCATTATAATCGACGCTGCTCTCTGCAAACACTGAATCCAGGTTTGCAGGTAAAAAGTTCACATTTTTAAGCAAAAGCTAATACAAGTTAGTTTTTTTCGCTCTCTGTTGAATCTTAATGAATGATGCTGTCCGTTGTAATGCGGCTATAGTGGAGTGAAAGCAGAGGAGGATGGTAAAAAAAGTTGGTTTTTCTTTTCGTTCGTGTACCAAAACACAAGTAAAAGAAAAACAACAAAAAGTTAATAAGACTTTTTACGGTACTACTAATGCTGCAGCTATACAAACTATTACAAACATTATACTTATGTACATATATCTCTCATCAACATCCTCGCACAGGAAGTAAGTACCACGAGTTTTTCATCCGAGGATTCATCTCACATATAATTTTGTTACCGTTACAACACTGGTAGTAGTAGCGAGTAGCGAAGAATAAGAATACTCTTTCTGTGTGTCTGTTGTAAACTATTCTGAACCGCTTTCTTCACTTTCTATTACCACCACCACTAGTTGTACCAATAGTGGCAGCATTCATTATACTGTTACTTCTCAACACAAAATAATATGTACGTTTATTTCTGTTCGCTTGGTTCCTACAGCTTTGCAGAAAAAGAAAAGTTTCTCTCTCTCTCTCTCTCTGTTATTCTTCACTTTCTTTCTCGTTCATTGTTAGGGAGAGCTCTACAGTTGACGTAACATTGTTTTTTCTTCTTCGTTTCCTCGTCTTCTATTTCTCGCCCAGTATACGTACACAAGCAAGTAGAGTCACAGTTTAACTCCATCGTCGTCGTTGTTCCTGGTGAAAGTTGAACTAGTTCAAGTCAAGTTGTTTTTGTCGGTTTAGAAGAAAGAAAGGTTGCACCATCTGAGCTATGACTGTGTTATTAGGTAAAAAATGTTAGTCATAATAAAAAACAACGGAATAAGTACTGTCTGCTAAATTAGATAAAATACTACTGCTACTACTACATACTCTGCCGTGTGACTGATAGTGATGAGTAAATAGTAGACACATGAGTTAGGAACGTGGAAACCTTTAATGTTTTTAGATAGCCGAATCTACTAGACACATGGCTTTTTTACGCGAATCTATTATAGGATATCTAGTCGACTGCAAATAAGGGCCAGAGAGGATGACTGAATTATATTTTTTGTGCTTTCAGAAGATGAAAAAACTGGTTTTTCTTTGCGAGCAGGCGAGATAAGTAATAGTTGCCCTTATCAAAGCGTCTCGTCTCAAGGATGAGCAACATACACAATGATCTGCTGAGACAAAACTTTTTTTGTGCTAAAATCCAACTTTTTTCTCGCCTCCTCGTCCCGCTCATATTATCATCTTCGTCATCATCTCACATAATAATATATCTGTATAATATACGCTTATATAGAACAAAAACAACTTGTGCTGCTGCATTCGTTACCATCCATGTGACTCCGGCTCGGGGATAGGATAAAAAAGACTAGTGATGATGGTGGTTTAAGAGTAGGCATCATGCAAGCTACACAAACACACACCAGGATCTCAAAAGGTAAATCTTGAGGGAATTCTTCTAAGCTATATATATGCGAAAAAAGTATGACGATGATGCCTTTGCTATAGATCGTATTTCTGATACCCTTCTCAACAACAGAACGAGAAAAAAAATAAAAGAAAAAAGGGACTAGACGCGAGAAAGAAAAAACTCAGGTAAGTAGACGAATGAATATATCCATCTGCGCGAGTGCACTTATTCAAGGCGTCTACACAAAAGCCTAAAGGTTTCAATGAAATAACCGCTATCCACCGTCCGTGTAGACGTTGTACATATTATCCATCAAGTATAATGTTTCTTGAGCAGATAGCACCTAGGTAAATTCATGGAATGGGTAAGATGAGGGGAATGAGTTGGGAACTGGAGCAGCAGGCGAAGATATGTATATTAATAGAAGTTGTATTGAAAATGACTTCCTCAAACTGCTGTTAAGGGAATGAGAGGGAGCGAGTGAAAGCAGAGCTGCAATCGAATCCTGTCCCTACATCTACAATATAGGTATACCCTATTGCTTGTATGTACGGTTAGAAGCTCACACCAAAAGCAAGTTTACGTTTTGGAAAAAAGTTTTTTGGACTGAATCAAGCTGCTTTCTTTTAGGGTGAAAACGGGCCATGCAGAGAGAGTAAAAATGCTTCAGTTGTGCAATTCCAAATTTAGCTTATCCCATTCCACTTGGTTTATATTGCCACGAGTATACTTTTTATTGGTATAAAACGTAGATGGAAATAGGCGGAAACTTTATATATAATATGTCCATGTGACAATTTGTAACATTACATCACCAATACATATGTCACTGTGTAACAAGAGCCATCAGTTGTGAAGGAGCAGTGGAAAGTAGAACAAAAAAATAAAAGTTTTTCGTTTCTTCTTTTTTTGTAAAGTTGAAGACTTATGAGTTGGGTGGCAGGACGTTTGGGTGATTTCGGGTGAAAAAAAGAAGAAGGAATCTGTGTTTTTTGTGGTCTGTCGAAGAACAAATGAAACAGGTAAGATTTGCGAAGGGAGCTAACTATTTATCTTTCTTTTAACCGACAAGGATAAATGTTTAACTTGGCTGATATCGAAAAATGGAGGACAAAAAGGCATTGCTTCGTGAGTGAGCTATTCTTTCTCTGAACTAACTTGACAAGAAATGGATGAGCTCTCGCGGTGGTGTAGATCAGATCTGTGTGGAACTTGCTTTGAGGATGTTATTTTTAGATAGATGAAATCATCCTCTCTGCCTTTCAAAGATTCTCAAAGGGTATTCATTCGATAATATACATTTCTGGCAAGCCATACAGATTTTTTATGTAGTGATATAGATAGAGTAATTGTTTTTAAACCCTTTGCTTTGCTGCCGCTGGCACTTGTGCAATCTTATAAAATGAACATTTCTATACTGCTTTTTAGTTTTTACAAAATCCATGCCATTGCTTTTGATTAAATAGATAAGAAATAACTATACCAAAAAAGAATGGGAAAGTTAATCTGCAAATCCATAAGAAGTGGAGAAATATTATTGCTTTCACTCTTTTTGCCAACTTTCTCCAACTGTTTCTCTATGCTAAAGCTTACGACTCCAATTTTCAGGTTTCATTAAAATGGTAATCGCTTCCTCTTTCTCCTTCCGTTTCTGCTGATCAAGTTTTTATTTCTGGCAATTTGAACTGATATGAAAGATCGTCAGTGAATAAAAAGGCGGTGGCTTCCACACAATGAGACTTTTATTAGTGCTTTAGTGACGCATTCTCTTTTTTGCATTTAGCAAAAATCATTTCTTTTTACGCAATTTATAAACTTCCCCAACCAGAAAATGTTGACAAATGAGATAATATTCAACATTAAACAAGCTATAATTTGTCAACAAAAACATATACAAAAAATAAATTTCAGAATTTTACAGAATTGAATAAACATACCTGTTAACCTAACTCGTTCTCTGTCTCTTCAAAAATGTTCAAAGTTGAAATGGTTGAGAGCGCATTCCATTCTAAACTTTTCCACTTGTCCAGATCTATTGATAAGCCCACACACTTCATTCACTTGTGTCACCTTTTTTATTTATCTCTAAACGTACCGGTCTATTTTCCGTTCATGGATATACACATTTTCACATTACGCGATTCACCACCACATCAACAAAAATGCTCATCCTTTTTATTGCTGAAATGCCCACACGACACACACGGGCGGAGGATATGCGTGTGTGCAATAAAACCTCAAGTCATTCAACCGTCTAGTGCGGTGAGTGAGCAGAAAATGAAAGGCCACCACCACTGCCGCCACAAACGAGTGGTAAAACTTTTAAGAAAGAATGTTGAATAAGCTGTGGAGCGAGTGATGATGAGGTTAAAATGGTAAACATTTTCCCCAGCTTATAACGGTCACTGATGATGATGTGAGGGTGTGGAACTAAAACTGTAGTGACTCTTATCCCCACCTCCTCCGTTCTTTAAAAAATATTTTTGTCTTAAAAATGAAATGTACAAGTTATACTGAAGGGTATATATCTCTCTAGTTGTAATAGTTATGTCTGAAAATACTCCCGACGGAATTTCATATTAAATTCAAATTGTCAAAAAAAAGTTGCGAAAAAATCCTTTTTTAATAATGATTTCGCTCCAACGAATAAACCAATATAGTAAATGTATTGCTTCTTGTTGCGAACTGAACACGAGTGAATATAGAGGAGATATAAAAAATGTGTATTGGTTTTTACGAGAGAAAAAACTTTCTTTTTTGTGTTTGATGCGGTAGTCCATAGATGAAGAATGAAAGCTATTTTTGCTGTGCCAACTCAACACACAGTGGGGAACTTGAGAAAGCGTTGAAGCAGCAGCAAGCCAGCTCAAGATCCATCCGTTGACACCCCGATCGTTGCAGTAGTTGCTGAAGAGGTCGGCAGTTGAATTGAACTGAGGATGAAGAAAGTGGCAAAAGAAGCCTTTATACTACAACAACTGGAGCTTGTGCTTTCTCTTTTCTGCCCATGCACGCTGATATGTGGCATGTGTACACCACTTCTCCATCAGCTCGGTTGATGTTCTGCTCGTGATGGTGGTGGTGGCGGGTACTCGCAGTGGTGGCAGAGCCTTTTTTGATACAAGAGACAAGATCCAGTCACGACTCACAAGTGAAAGGGACATACAAGTCCTGCCACCACTGCTGCTCCTCTTGTAATAACGTAAAAAGCCTGCATGGTGGAGAGGTGGTGGAAGAAGAAGTTTTTGCTTGCTTTCTCCCGTTCCGCTTGTTTGGCTGGTTAAAAAGACGGGCGTACTGATGGTGAATGAAGAGAGAACGAAGGGAGAAAGAAGAGATGAAAGGAGTAAGCAGCACGGCAGCGTGTAGCATATCGCAGGAGTAATATCGAAATGCATATGTAACATTCATGGAAGAAGTGAAAAAAAGAAAGAAACGAGGTTCTCCCAGTAATAATATTCCATCTCGCCATCATCATCAGAGTGGAATCTCGGACATGAGCCCGTGTTCATTCACATTCCACTGCTCACATCACTACTACAACAGCTACTACAACTCTTCTTCGTCTTTTTACCATGCTCCTCTTTTCCTATTTCTGAGCACTGGATGATGATTTTTATGCTGTAAAAATGTAAAATCTATTTTTTGGTCTGGTCTGATGGTGGTGCAGACATAACTGCAATTTATATAGTGTGTACAATGGACCATTAGAAGACAAAATATGGGACACCTAAAAAGAGAGCTGGGCTGCGCCGGTCGAGAATGTTTTGTCCTGGCCTCTGGGTCACAAAAATACGCATACATTAAAAATAAATATTAAATATTTCTAGAGAAAATAGTATATCCATATATCAGGGCATATTATGTTTTAAGGGATGGATATGGTGTTTTATATTCAATTTATATTACGACAGTTTCAAAACCCTGCAAGCTTTTTATCGCTACTTCAATAGAAAACAATTTTTTTGCATATTTTGATTTACTATAAAAATATTCAATAAAGGAAACGTCAAAAGTGTTGGTTCCCGTTTCATTTTCTACCTATCAGGTTATTCGGGTAGGTATATGATGTTTGTTGTTTGTCTTTGCATCGTTGCAGTTTACTTTCAATCCTTATAATATAAGGATAGCATAAATTTTACCTTTTCAGTTTGGTAATAAATACACCAATTTCTTCACAAATACATATACATACATGTATGTATGATGTGTTCAAAATAATTGTCTGAAATTGTGGGCCAGTAAGGTAAATAATTTCAAGTCATGATGTTCCCCTTCTTTGAAAGAAAGCAGGGGTAAAATATGATGGTACATGACATGAAACATAGTTTGGGAGAGTAGGTAAGCCTGTTTTGTATGTAATTCTTAAAGTTTCTTGTGAGCATTTTTTACAAGAACAAAATTCGAGAATATGACTGTAGAACACAAGTATACATACATACTACACGTTCCTTCATTTTGTTCCTTAGAATGCTTATAGTGAAAACTCTTGAAACATTGTGAAATAAGTGGGGTAAAGGGGGAAATATGTAGTGTATTTTGGCATACAAAATGCAAGAGAGCACTTTCATCTTGATCTACCATTATATATTTTAGGAATGTCGAAAAAATTCAGCAATCATATTATTCGTGGCTTGGAGTTAGACTGATAAAGAAAGGAATTTCTCTGTTTGTCTTGGTAACATAATTCTGACATCTGATGCAGAGCATTAAATATTCCTCAGCAGCAATAAGAAAAACAAGCAACTTCAAAATGGCTTATTTATCGATGCTATTATTGCTATAAAATTAAAGAACGACAAAATATTTTCGAATTCTTCTCTGCTAACTCACTCGGTTTGCTTTGAACAAAGATCCAAATGTGCTTTTGTAATTTGCATTTTATTTCACAGCGTACGTTAATCCAGCATCCATTTGGTTGAGTGTAATAGCTTTTTTAAACGAGGATCCCAGAAGTTGCTCCTGTAAGAAAACTGCTGAAAAGCTGTGAACAGTTGGCAAATGGCAAATCAACAAATACACAAAACAATAGGACCGTTAGCTTTAATTAGGTGAGACACAGATGGACATGAATGCGTGCCGTGTGTAAAACCTAGAGTCTTAATAATAAATAATTTGCAAGGAAATGGGCTAAATTATTCCGCTTCTGTTAATTGGAGAACCAACAACAGTTTTGTCGTTTGCTCAAGTTTTTACTCCGCGTTGTTACACACATTCAGTTCACGTCGAGGACGTGTCAAGTCTTGAATTTTTTATGATATTTTGGTCACGAGAATATAATTCCAAGAGTAAATATTAAAACACTTGCCTTCTCCTCATCCTCACACTATTTTTGTAAGGACCATTTTTATAACCCCCAGTTTATTTCCTTTTTAAAAAGGAGGAGGAGAATAGCATATGCACAAAACTCCTTTCTCCCAGAAGAACAGTTGCAGCAGCAAAAAATAATATATTATTTTTAACCCAAGCAGATTTCTTCACAGAGTTCTCTGGATTTGGGTTAGAATTTCAGAGGGAAAATGCCGGACGCGGATGTGGTAGTGAAGACGAAGAGAATGAATAGAGAAAAACAGAAGCAGAGAAGAACAGATTGCCATTGTTTGCTCTCTTTCACAGAAGCACAGCACACAGTTATTTCACATCCTTTCTTTCTCCTTTCCCTTTTTCATCTTGTACATCATGACAACAGACATTCGTTGTTTTTTTTCGTTTGTTTCATTGCCCTTTTTCTCCACCCTGCCTGCTTTCTCCGATCACGTTTCCCTTTTCAAAATCTTCCTTCTCTTTTTCCTTTCTACTACGTACCCTGCATTTTACGGACAGTTGTATATGTTATAAGCACATATACATGTTTGCGCTTTGTTTGGAAGATTAAGCTGCACAAGAAGCTTCTATTTTATGAATTTTTATACTTTTGTATATAATAAATAGGTATGCTAACAAAGGAACATCTATAAGTGGGTACTGCTGTGAGTCCATCCAGGATGATGACTACAGACGAATGGCCAGTGCTAGTGGCTTACGTTTCACGTGTAAGTGTAATGCGTTTTTGGGTTTTGAATAGGCATGGCTTTTATTTATCATGCCTGGCTAGCCAGCTCTCATCCTTTTCGTGGTGGTATCCCTGAAAACGGTCGATTCCTTATGTAGGCACTCATCGCCATGACACTGGGAGTCGTGAGTCATTTCACCATCATTTATAGTCCATTTATTTCGTGTGAAAGCTACAGTTCAGCGCTAAAAGTTGCGCAACTCTTGACAAAAGAATTTGTACGGAGGGATATAATACAGTTAAGTTAAATTCCATAATTGCCAATATATCCACAATAAATACAGATATAGATACATACTTTCGTAATTTCACATCCACATACTTTCTACCGTTATTATTATCACTACACTGCCCGCATTATTGCTCTAATGCTATTAGGACTATTATAGTGGTTGCTTAGGTAGAAATAGGATTTCTGGTTCAAGCAGTGTGGTTTTGGGGTTTCATGTTTCATCATCATGCGTCTTGCTTAAATATGTTCTGAACAGTGCCATTTTCTGTTTTGACCGTTTCGCTGTTGCTGAAATGGTAGCTGTATGGACAACAAAATTATAATCCGCTCCGAGTAGTCATCATAGTTCATGGGATATGAATAGATTGAGTTTGGTTTTCGCTTTGGATCTCTCAGCAGCAGCAGCACTCATCTCTCGAGAAATGTAATGCGCCGTATTATGGACTGTTGACTCTTCAGTTGACTGGTCCCTGTCGTTGTCAGTCAGTATTATGTTGGGCGAATGAATGCAATGAAAGGAATTTTGGACGGTTTCGGTTGTCACATTCGTCATCATGTCATGCGAAAGGTCGTTTATCTCTCAAACAAAAGCGTTGCTACATTTATTGAAAACACAGATGAATGAACGTAGTAGGAAATTTACTATTATGTCATGAGAAACAATGACATACCTAAATTCCTTTCTTCCTCTTCTCTACTTATTTAGGAGACTGTGGCGGTATAATAAGTAACGAAAGTATGTAGAGGATTGGTTCTCGACATTTAATTTCTAGCAACATATAAATGCATATGACTGGAGGGGATTTTTGGATGGAGTCTTCGTGAAAAGAGCTCAATAAATAGTATAACCGGGAGATCATCATGTCCATGTGAATTGGAGAAAAACGACATCTTTTGAGGTTCAATAACCGTCGTTTGTATTACCACCTTAGTAGATATCACTAGTAACATTTGGCATATATATATACTTTCAAAACTGGATTCGGATGCTAAACAATCTTGGTATATTACATCGGCTTATAAATACATTGATGTATACATGCAGCTTAACGAAAACAAAGGCAGGTAAAGTACGGTGTTGAAGATAAAAAGTGGGAAAATAAAATAAATGGAAACTTTTTGGTGTGAGGGTACTGCACTTGAACTCAGAGGCTGAGGTCCATTTCTTCCTGGAACTTTCGTCGTCGTTGTCCTCGATATTTTGTAGATATCAGTCTTATTTCATCAGGAAATATATAATTGATTGGCTATAAGATCGCAATCTTTCCGACAGTGAGGAAATAACCACCGTGTATTTATACTGCAGATGGAATGGATTTTATATTCTTACGAGTTTGTGTGATTTGGGTGGATATTGGACGTGGATTCCCTTCTTATTCGATGGATTAGGTACATTAAATGGTATGCATTGTTGTTATTACATATTAACTTATTTATTGAATGCACATACTTAACATAGCGTCCTACATTCATGTCTTTGTTCGGTGCAGTCAAGTGTGTTGGACAAGCGCCAAACATTTCGGAAGATATTTTCCAAAGTTGGCTACTCATTTTTTCCCAATTTTTTTCTCGCATCATCACCCTTTCAATGCTGTGTGTAGAATTGTACAGTTTTTTATTACAGATAATGTATACAAAAGGAGACTGCCGCCGTTGGCCGACATGTTGGAAGCATTTGGAATAAAAATCAAGAGTGGACGTGCGTCATAACGCTCCGATTTGATTGTAGCACACAATATGTACTTAGGATTTTATGATGATGTTATGTTGTAATACAGACTGTCATATCGCCAAACAAACAAAAGAGAGCGAGAAAAGCCATTCTCTCTGGAGATCATCTCCAGAGAAAGTAAAGTAGGTATCGCCACCACCACCGCTCCTTCCATAAACAGCATATTATGAGATTTTCTTTCTTTCTTTCAATCGTATCGTGTTGTTCCTAAATATTTTTCAAGAGTCTTTTTCCCTTTGTGAGATTTTATTCTCTTGAAAGAGGCACCATTACATGTGACAAGCTGCTTGAATGTATACCTACAAACAGCTTTTTTCTTTATAAATGGCGATTCTCGCCCACTTTTGCATTGTTCATTTAGCGTCTTGTGAGCAACAAAGGTGAAATGATTCGCTTTATTTAGGAAAAGTAAACACAAAAGCAAAGTAACCTAAACTTTTTCCATATCTTGAGAGATATACCGTTGGTATAAAGGCTTCTTTGTTGTGACTTTCACTTTCATGCTAAATGTGTCAAATAATCTCATCAAAGCAGGGGTAATGGTGATTTTTTCTCTGTACAAGGGAAATGAAGTACACGCGGGGTCTTTATTAGAGGAGAAGGTATAATGTCACTGTTTATTAGAGGAAATGTACATGCTGTGATCTTTGCATGAGGTCGAAAGTCAATGATGCATCAATAAAAGTGGATGGCGCAGTTTGATTCGATTCGATGAAAAGTTATGTACACAAACTGACAAGGGAAGGTTCAGATCGAAGATGCCCATTTCGGCTTCTAACTATGCCTATTTTGTAGAGTTTCTTTCGCTCTTTCGGATACAACTTTGATTTTTCCCGAATGCCCAAAGTGGTTGGCACAGCAGATCGTTTCTAGTTGTCAAAATGCTCTTCACGTATGTCGTTCTTGTAATGCTTCAAAAGGACTCTTTATTACGTAGCAATTAATGTAAAGCCTGTTACATGTATGTTTTTCAATGTTTACATTTTTAAAGCCTCGATGGCCATTTTAAAAGTAATATACTATTTTACCATTAGAAAAAAAGTAGACAAAAGTCAATTAAAACGATGGTTTCGTTCTAGCAAGAAATTTCGCGCACATCGTGTTTTATTGAATTTTGCCTCCTGTTTTTTATAATGGTAAAAACGTATATTATTTTTTCGAGGCTTTAAAAAAACATTTAAAAACATGCATGTAACAGGCTTTACATTCAATGGCTACCTAAGAGTCCTTTTGAAGCATTACAAGAACGACATATACTGTGAAGATCATTTTGACAAGTAGAAACGATCTGCTGTACCAACTACTTTGCGCATTCGGGAAAAAGCAAAGTTGTATCTGAAAGAGCGAAAAAAACTCTACAAAATAGGCATAGTTAGAAGCCGAAATGGGCGTCTTCGATCTGAACCTTCCCTTGTGAGTGAGAGCGAGAGATAGTACAATGAAGAAAGAGGTTTTCTTAGAAGGACATGAAAAAGAGGACGGCATGCTAAGTCGTTTTAAAATAGGCTTTCAAACACCTACCAACTACGTCAGTAAGATGAAATACATGTAAAATGTCAATGCTTATATTGCTGCCATTTCGATTACCATAGTAATTAGAGTCCACACGCCATTTCTAAAGAAATCAGAAATCTAAGGAAATGTAAAGGAAACTATATACGTACAACTTGCATAAGGAGTCCATGGCCATGGTTTAGCATACATTTTGAGTGTAGATTGTAGATCACAACAAAATCTAACGAAGCAGGAAGAAGAAAAGGCTTTGCTTGTTATTTCGTTATGCTAATCTGACTGACATGTTTACCTACTTGCACAACTCATGTGAACACTATTGTTGTTGCTGTTGCTTTGTAAAAAGGGCCGGGCGATATGGAAGTGAAGTTGGGGACATTTTAAAATGGCAGTGAGTGAGCTGATGTGTGCATTGCCGAAAGTGGTGAAATGACTGTGAAGGAGACACACTACACGACACACACACCAACAATGGTATAATATACATATAAAGTAAAACGCAACCTCTATTGTCCTTGATACAATGCCACAGGGCAGTTGAATTACACTGTGGAGCATTGGGAAATATATGAGAAAATATAAAAGTGGTTCTCGTCTCTCTCTCTCTCTCTGCATTGCCTCATGTAAGTAACTTGGGTGATGGGTGTAAGTAAAGTGAACCGACCAACATTATACCATTTTTTCGGCGTGTAAAAAAGCTATCCTTTCTCTAAAACAGCTAATGTATACGTCAGCATTCTAGTATGATATGTAGGTCGATTTTTGTTCTAAATAAAAAAGCACACAACACACACACTTTGTATGTGGCCACCACTAGGTACTTTTTTGCTAGAATAGAATATGGTACTGCAGGGCACTTACACTTGGCTTGGCGACTTTGCCACTTTACTGCATTTTGTACATTATGCTAGCATACAAGTCATTTCTCAAAAAAAGTCTTTGACTTCCATGCCGCTTGCTTTGAACATACTACAGAAATAAGCATATACCTACACAATATGTAGATGTAACGGAACGCAACCTAAGAATTTGAACAAATCGGAACACGAAACTCTTGTCGTAGTAACGCTTATATTTTTTCTGTTCATTCTAACGTTACACAAGTGTGGAGGAAAAAAGTGGAAGCAGAACAGGCAGAGATGTGGAAAGTGTTTAATTTTATTTTCAAGCGGATGCTATAACAGCCAAGCAGCACAGAGATAAGAAGAAGGGGAAAGCTAATAGAGAAAAAGTAAGACGATGATGGTGATGACGGTGTTGATAAGCAATGATGAAAACTGGGGAAATTATAATGCTGCTGCAGACACTACAGACTAGTCTGCTCAGAAATGTTATTTTTTTCGTGTGGAGCATACTTGGAAAAAATGACGCTATGCTGTTGCTGACTGGAGAAGAATATAAGGTTAATTTTTAACTCGATTGCATTATTTAATCTTGAAGATTACGAGGTCCGCATAGAGGTCTTGCGGAGAATCGTAAATGCAAATAGTGTGTAGTGGAGTGAACATACTTGATGCTTACTAGCGAGTAGAATATTTGCTGTTTGATTTAAGTTGATGAAAATTTCTTGTTAGTAAAAAGCAATGTAAGATATATTATGTATGAAGAGCCAAAATAAAGAGAATAGATGTGTATACAAAGACTTGCATAAATGCTCTGGCCGGCTATTCTCTGGTTAGTTTGAAGAATCTAAAAAAACGGAGAAAAATATATAAGAATGCGGAGAACCTGATACAATTAATTGAGAAGTAGTTTCTCATTCCTCCTTTTTTGCTTGGATCCCTCCTTTAAACAAAAATCATGGCTTTTATCTCTCTGGTCAAGACTAGTGACCGTACGTGGAAGAATGCGCGGTGGTTCTCAAGTTTAATGGGTTTGATGTTTGATAAAAGTGAAACCAAGTTTATTGCTTTTAGTACCGACCGGATCTTTATAATTTATTACGTTTACACAACAGCAGCCAGTGTGTAAAGGAAGCAGAGGTTGAAGACAGTTGATAGATGTAATGGAGCCAGAAGCCCCTTTTGTACATAAACGTGAGCAAAAGCTGTGTATAAAGTAGTGCGAGCGTGAGAGTGATGAAAACTAAAGTGGTACACACGTAGCTCCTAGCCAGAGCTTTCTTTCTAGCTGAAAAATTTTCATCGTGATGAGCCAGAGACAAAAGCTTGGCTTTCCTCTCTTTTGTTTACATACGCATCCTGCAAACATGTATACATTCAACCTGGTTATGGCCAGAGAAAACTCTTGCAAAAAGCTTATCATTGAAACACGTAATATATCATACAAGTTCATCGGAGCTGGACTAGAACTTTTTGCTTGTTTGCCCTTTCCAGGGCTTAAAACAATCATTTTTGTCAGCAAGGAAGGTAGAGACGGTGGTGGTGGCAGCGAGGAGAGAAATTAAGTTGAGGGGGTGACAGCAGTATGCACATAATATTATCTGTAGGTACATATGTTATACACGCATACATGGTCAATTTTGTGTCGTGATGAGATGAATGCATATAAATCACATAAAGTATTAATTACGTTCAAGTTTAGACCTTATGGCACATTTTGGTAGGTTATCATTCTTTCCTTGTTGTATGTACATACTTACATTTCCAAAAGAAGGGTCGGCTTGTCGAGAATTGTTTTTTACCACTTGACACTGTTTTAAGAGAAGTAAAGAACTTTATACACGCCTCGAATATTAGAACATATGTTATATAGTTTTGCAAGAGTAAAAGTAGTACAATCCAATAAATAGGGACTTATGGTAAATAGGATTGAACTGTACAAGGTTTATTTACAGAAGAACCGTTGACCTTAATGCTTGTAACTTTGGTTCAGCAAAATAAACTTTAAAGAGTGAAAGGGAAAAAATGTCTCTTCGTCTGGGAGCGTTTAAGTTGCTTTTGTTTGAGTCTGTATGCCTTTATGTTGTTTATGGAAGCTAAAGAAGACACTAGGAAGTATTTTTTGCTTGTCTGAAGGAAGTGGATGGAGATCTCTAAATATATAGTTTGTTGTGGTGCAGTATTTTTTTAGCTGAGCGCCCTATTTTTCATCTGCTGGCAAGGAAAAGTACTACAGCTTGAAAACGAAGATTGAAGGAATAACGAGGTAAAGAAATAAAGGGGAATTACGAAAGTTCGTTGTAGCCTTCCAGGCTTTTTAGAGAGAAGGCTTTATTATTATTTACTATCTCATGTCGCGCTGTTTGCTTGTGAATTGTTCTTTTTCAACAGTAAAAAATAAATGTCATGTCAGTATAGAATTCAGTCAGTCAACAAACCAGTATGCCTATTCTGCTTCATAACTTATATACCTAGGTTGCATTGACAAATAGGCATTTCGCAATAGTCAGACATAGATTCATCTTCATCGTAAAAAGGACTTGATGTGAACCGCTGAATTAAATGAAACAATAGATGCTGACGGTCATCTAGTTTGGAAGTCAATCTGATACAGTTCAGTAATGATTTTTCTCCGGTTGTCTTCTCCTGGTCACATGATAGATCACATCATGTGATTCACATGCCATTTACTATGGAACTTGTCGTTTTATAGAAAACCAATTTAGCCACCAGCAGGTTATTTTTCACACTAAGCTGATCTGGCCGTGTGGTTTAATGAGTATGTCAATTGCATGAATACTGTGTATATTTTAACTAGCCGCATTGTTGCTATGTACATAAATAATTTATAACAAGAAAAAAATCTTTTATGATATTTTATGGCCCGCTAAAAATTTTGTTTGTGAAAATGTAAAATAAATATAGCTACAAATATTATAGGTGTATACACAATGTTTGTAATTTTTATGCTGCTCGTTTGTGTCCAGTTTTTCGCAGTGGGGTGCTCCTCCAGCTCATGATCGTATATATTCCCATTGATAGATTTGCGGCCTGCTGTGAAATACTCTACGGGCGGGATAGATTTCCCTCTGAAAATGAGTAGAGATTTATGGTTATCCTTAATGTACTCTTGTAACATAGCTCACGCAATAATATCAGCAGCAAAACGTTTTGGATCATTATATGCTACAAGTATGAAATAGCAAGTCGGTTATATACTGCCTCCTACTCCCAAAACACAAAAAAGCTTGTGCGTGAAAAAGAAAATAAACGGTTTTTGCCGGGTTTCACTTTCACCGAAAAACATGATAGAGTAAGTTGCTATAAATAAAACAGTCGCATTGTTTGTTTTCCACTTTCACAGGATTCATTGTGAAAAGCAGTTGAATCGGAACTGTGGCTGGCTGAATGCTAGTGTTTGAAACAATTGGTTGCGAAAATGTTCTACGCTTAAATTGCTTCATTAGACATGCAATGCAGTGTGCATTACAATTGTACATCGTGTACTTTATATTATGTATGTGCCATTTCATCCGGGTTTTGCTGTTGGATGAGTAACGGAATAGTATGTACATGGTTTTTACTAGAGTGCTTGCACGTGATGTTGATTTCCCATGACGTTTGCATGTAATAAATTGACATGTCATAAGTTCCGTGTATATGTGTGTGTATGTCGGCAAGTACCATTTCCATCTTTCCAGTGGTAGGAGTGGGATGACTTGATTGTATTTAATCGTTATTTCGTCATCAAATATCTTGTTTCCTGTCAGTTTTTAAGTGATGCATAAAGTTTCCCATATTATGTACATGATTACAAGAATCGTAGTCAGTGTCAGCCTATTCGGAGGGATTAGCAAAATAATCTTGCAGAAGTCTATGAGCAGCGTTATCATGGCATGGAACATTATTTACTTCAGAACTAAGCTATGTAAGGCTTGAATTTGTGACGAGTCGTCTTCGTATTGGGTTGCAAGGTAGATTCGTGGAATATTAGAATCTTTTGTCATGGTACACCGGGTCTAAAAAATTGGGCACGGTAATTTAGTAGAAACAATAAGGGCTCTGTTCTTTCTTCTTGCTCCTTTTTCATGAGCTCGCCTGTAAGCGGAAAATAATATAAAAGGGCTACTGTCAATGTGCGTTTGAGAATTGTGTGCTTACAGAAAATAACAGATATTTTTTTTATTCGAATGGTTAGTAGGTATAATGCCAAAATAACGAGAATCTCATCCTAAAAAACCCATTTTATGAGAAAATGGGACCTCTATCTATACGCAGGGTATTTTGTTTGAGGAAGGAAAATGGGTTGAACGTACCTTCCCGCTTAGTGTGTGAGGAAGGCTTTCTCGATTCGGTTTGACGTATGTCTTCTGTACGAAAACTTTCACCGACTGGCAGCAAAAACTAAGGAGAAAGCAGCAGCCGTATCGGCAAGATGCAAACAGAGCTTTTTTGCTGCACGCTCAACTCAACATCCAGGCTTATGCTTTCTGCAAACGAATGGGTAGCGGGTACCACTTTACCAGACATACACACCAAAATACATTCATGGGCAAACATAAATGTAGGATTTATTTGAAAGTTGAAAGAAAGTTTGATTTTTCATGAAATAAATACTAGAAAGTCATTATCGTCTATATTTATTCCTCTCGAAACTCGAAACGGAATTAGTTGCAAAAGGCTTCAGAGCTAATGAACATGCACAATCATTTTGTGTGCAGTTTCACACGACTCGTTGTGACCTGCTTAATTAATATGGCACATTTATCGATAAAAAACTAGCCTGTGGAAATTGAAACCTTTTCAAGGGATTTCGTCATTACATATAATGAACAGGTGATACATAAACTGAGTGGGGGTACGAAATCTTCCAGCGGGAGGAAACTAGTATAAGGAGGTATTACTCCGCATTTTAAAACGTCCTTCGATAACGATGTGATTAGCGTAAGTACCAAAAGTAACCAGCGTATCTACTCAAAACCATTTCTCGTCCATGTGCAGAACTATGTGGGTAGTGTAGATGGCAATGTTGTGAGCTGCGATGGTCTACTTAAATGTGGGACGAACTTTTTTATGTAATGTTTAATCTTTTGCTCCTTTATTTAATCGTGTTATCGTAATTAATGTCAAAAGCACTAGAGTCGCTTTTATCTGTCGTAGGATGCTGTGTAATCTTATGTTACGTAGCTGTAAAATCATATATCCGGTTTGTAGTCATTAAAGGAGGACATCACCTATCATAGTCATTATCTTGGAACTTTTGTGTTTGCCTGGTATGCGGATCGTCTGGTCGACCCAGTATAATCTCATTAACTGATTGTGTAAGGTTGATAATGAGCGACATAGTACAAAGCTATATAGCTGCGGTTTGTTGTAACAACGCCAAGACTATCATCTTTTACTCAGCACTCAGCACAGACATAAAATAAAATATAATATACATAGGTAGTAGACGTCCTGACTCGTTCGTTGTGAAAGTGTTGAGGTGGCACATTCACACCGGGTCTGGAAAATTCGCGGGTCATTTTCATTTTCCAAGATCGTTAACGTAAGGGGAAAGTAATTTGATCAGATTGTAAAAGCTGTGGTAGCAAAAGAAATTAAGTGGTTCGCGGTGTGATGGGTGATAGTCCTTTTTGCACTAATGAAATGGCTGCCGCCAGTTTAAATAATGCACATTGTTAATCTTTCCGGAAGATGGTTTTTTGCGTGATGAACTACGATGAAAATTCACAAAGATATGTGCTTATACTTCACTCAGTATATAGTACACAGAGTAAGCATTTTACCCAGGACAAAATTTGTGATCTCATGAAAATATTATGGAATATGATACTCCCTGCTTGGTTATTTATTCTCTGAGGTCTGGAGGAAAATAAAGGGAACTACATACAAGGATTGATGGAACTGGATGGATGTGATGTTCATAAAAAGATGTCAGAGTGTTGCCATAACACAGATAACCATCAAGCAAGCAAAACGGTCGTTGAGAGGTTAAAGTTACTGGTAAGCACTACCTAAAAGGCAGTGTGTATTTTATGTCCATTTCTATACTGAATATGTATATATATCTCCTGCCGGAAATAGCCTAAACCAGCCATCAGGATCGTATATTTCAATGGAAATACCAAATAGAGCAGAAAAAGCATGGAATCCAGATGACCCAGATATATAGCGTTATGCCTTTTGTTTTCATGGTGATTAGGTTGTGGCCGTTTGTTTTTTGACACCTGTGACAGTCAGCGACTATAAAATGTGTCCAAGGTAGTATAATTCAATAATATTGTTTCAATCCTGTTCTTGAATGCCTCTATTGGGGGTTTTAAAACACACTGTACAGTTTGTTTTGTAGAGATATTTCAGTAAACTCAAGTGATGATTTACACTTTCCGGGATTCTTGAATGTAGGAAGATTTCACTTTCTTGTTTTACTCGGATTTCGTACCAGTCAAAGTTGAAGGTTCCATTAGTTTTCCTCCGCGTCATTCTGTCAGTGTTATTGTTACTATTTTGCAGAGATATTCATGACATGGGTTCAATGCACTCATGCATGCCCCAATCGAAAGGATTGACAGCATTGCATATAGAGTGTATATACCAAATTGAATCGATGGGATTTAAATAAAAGGAGGATCTTTTACCTAGACAAAAATATTTTTGTAAGTATGCATACATCTCTAATAGGTATATATACCTACACAATAATATGATAATGAATCACTCATGTAATGCGAAAGGTATATAGTAGGCAGGCATGCATGTGCCGATACAATAAAATGGATTTTTGTGGTTGACGAGCCTAGACTACTGCTGCAGAGAATTCCAGAACAGACAACGGAAGAAAACGATAGGAATGGGGAGAATGTGATTCTTCTTGAAAAGTGAAAGTTTTGTATCTCGAAATGTAGATACGTATTGATTTGCCTACGCTCTGAATCTTGTGAAAATGGCGTTCTACATTTGTTATACATTTTACCTCTATTGACACGTTTTACGAAGTATGCAAACAAGCTGTAAATAAATATTATTTATTTTCATTGTGGATGATTCATAAAATCGTTTGGTGTCATTGTTAATAAAAATGTATATTCCATTTGCTACGGTGCCAATTCAATTTCCCCGTAAAATAAACAAATCTGGGCAACGAATCTATATATTTTGCTGTGTCAATTTATTCTCATAATGCTTAGGAACGTGGTAAATAATTGAAATGAATATACACGGCAATAAACATACAGGGCTGCTGCTAAAAAAGTAAGGATAACTGGAAGTGAAAATGATTGCTTGTACATGTACCATTTTAACGTTTAGTTTATGGCTCTGACATATGATATTGATGGCGACAACGTGATCTCAGTGAGCAGTAGTAACTCTTCACAGTGTGCTCCTGTAATGCATACAAGTATGATTGCTACAATAACCGGCGAAAATGTACCATTAAACTCGTAATTTATGACTTGAGGGAAAGGTCCTATTAGTTTAAGAGGCGCTTTCATATTATGTTTACTCAAACAACAAACAATGAAATATGTAGCATCAGTTGTCAGAAAAGCTAAAGCATTCTACACGCTCCGCAGACTGCGCCAGTGAGCCGGCAGTGTTTCTGTTCTGTAGGGTACTACAGTGGATTATAAACCAAAATGTTAAAGATGAAACAATGGTAAACAAGAGTGCGAATCTAGTTTGTAGGTAGGTACTTGAATCCCTGTATCGCACTGCTTAAGAATTTATGTACTTAACGTTACCAACAAGCCAAGTTTTAATTCCAATTTGCAAAGTCTAATTTATGACTGCGATTGTTCGTGACAAGCTTTATTTGATTAGACAAGCTAAATTAATTGGGATGAGACTTGCCTCAATGTTGAATGTTACCAGGTGGTTAGCGTTGATTTAGCATATCGCATCTCGGATATTTATTTTATTGTGATAAACGATTAGGTATACAGGTTTTAATTACAAACTCCAACAATTGGTAAAGTAGGCAAAAGCAACACATTTTAGTGGATTGGTTGATTGATGGATCAATAGTTTAATGTCGTGGGTTGCGTCTTTTCTCACCAACCTTTGCATTACGTCAATACAGAGAGATGACAGGAGAAAACAATATCTAGTGCCAACAGGGCAATACAAAAGTTTTTTGAGTCAATTGCGTCAATCCAACTTCCTGGAAGTGCAATATTATTTACAATCAGCATACATCCATACCTAAACATGAAATGTATCACAATGCACACTTCCTGATTTTCCCCCCTCTTGGCGGCCCGAAGTTTTTCTTCAACGTACTTATGTCACTAGAACTTTGCGGGACTAGTTTGAGAATCAAACGAAACAATTTATTCATTCGGGTTGGTTGTTGTGCGAGGCGGTCTTTTCCCTTCTTTTTTTCTGCTCCAATCATTGGGGAATTGGAGAAAACCCGTGGGCACAGCATGCGAAACTGCCTCAAAAGTATCATGCCTATACATGGAGAAAGGACCAGTGGACAAAAAAGCCAGAGAAAAGAGAAAACTAAAGTACCTAGGTAGGTATGAAGAGAGTTGGTAAGTTGAAACCACATTAATGCATGGGAATGTCACATTTGCCTACCTTTCACTAGCACCGGTTCTCCAGTAGTCCAGGGAGGACTTGACACACACACACCACCTCACTACCACACGCTGCTTTATCGAAAAAGTTTAATATCGGTGGGAATTTGAGAATAAGTGTTGCGTTCATTTTCAATTGTGCTATCTCTAAAAATACCTAAAGGTTTCTGTTCTGTGTACTTGGCACACTTGTGGATATTTTCCTTCTTGCAACTTTCGAGAAAGGGGCTTTGGCTGCTAAAAGATTGCATAATGGAACATGTGGAACAAGACGGGAAAATAGTTTCAGTTCTTTCGAGAGTAAAGTACATCGAATCTGAGCTACACAGATAACATGGCATAAATGTTTGCATCTTTATACGCATTTGCTTAATATTGTTGTTTATATAATTTATATATTTGCGGAGTCGGGAAAGTTTGTTAATATTGGCGTGTGTGGTCGATTTTGGGTACTGATTCTGGTAATCTATTAATGAAGCAAGTTTTTTCATTTTCTTTGCAGAACTTATCAGAACACGCGAACTCATTGCAGTCTGTAGTCAACATAGTAGATATGTAGCTATAAATCAGAGACAAATGTAATTTTCACAGAAATCTATACACCCTTCTCTACACATGACCAGCCGATAATAGTGTGTCATGACAGCTAGGTATAAGATTGAAGATAGGATCGTTTCATCAGGTCATGTTTCACGTGTCTTCCATTAGCAAGTTGAGATTTATAGACTTGAGTAACGTCTCTGGAAACTCAACTTGTACCTTGTTTTCTTCAGTAAACAAACAAACAACAAGAAATAATAAATACATAATTATTACATCGTGTAGTGAATGCTTCATTACTCCATTCGTGTTAAGTGATCATCAGTCATCACATCCTTTTTCATATCTGGTGTATATTCCAAGATATCTCTCATGTTGTACTCCAGAGTAGACAATATTGTAGGAGGAAATGTCCCAAAGTTTAAAAAATATAATACCAGTATTGCCGAAACACGTCCGCTCATTTTATCTAGCTTCATTCAATATACTTTAATTTACAGGACTTCCGGGTTTCATGCTTATTTTACTTACTAGGAATATCATAGGCTTGTATCTAAACAGGTGCCAAGGATAATTTTTCTTCATAAGAAACTTCATATATGATATTATTGTGATGGAAAGTAAATATTTTTGGTGAGCTTTTTATTTGCGTAAGTCCAAAAATATTGTCACTTACGAAATTCCGCATGGCATGAGCGAGTGAGTATAAGGCGAAAACGCATTGTGTACGTGTGGTCTTTTTACGCACAGGCTTTAACGCAATTTCCGAAAGATAACTTGCTTTCGTGTTGAAAGAGAAAGAAGTTGTCGTGAAAACACATGAGCTATTTTTTATCAAAAGATTATTAGGAGAATAATGTCGCTTTATTTGCTGCTATACAAGTAATAAAGAGCACGTATACCTACCTAAACATGTAGGTATAAAGGCATATACCCACGAACGTACACGGAAGCGGAAATCAGTCTAGTCGCCGCTTATTGCCCCAACGCACACCGGAGTTCTTTGTCACACGTCATATACAAAGAACAAAATGCAAAGGAAAAATATACATACATTAAACCATGTCATATACTATTTCTATTTTTTCATGTATATCGTAAATCCTTGCAAAATCTATTTTTATCTTTAACCGGGAGACCTTGTTTGTCGTAAATATGCAGAGTAGAAGGCAAAAACATACATTTTTTTACATTTCTCATGTTCCGCTGCAACATGGCTTTCTCTTTCGTTTACTCTTGGTTAGGTTCCTCATCTGGGTACACATTTTCCTTGTTTCTCCGCTGCTACTGTAGTAAAGAAATCACTCTGGAGGAAGGGAAAACAGAGTGGAGGGAAATGTCATCCCCAAGTGGCGTATTTTTTAGACTTTTGCAGAATTTTTATATTTACTATCGGTATTACGTATGCTACATTTTTTATGTACTTAGCTTGAGTTACGTACGACAAACAGACTCTGTTTCTTACGAATAAATTTTCATTGTTTCTGGCTGGTTGGTGGATCGCTTACCATGATGATAATTTTGCTGCAGGGACAGAGCAGTGGTAGTAAACAATTGTTATCATCATTTGAATTCAGTTTGGCTGGTATATTTTGTATGCTAGAACAATTTTTTACGCATATGGATGGGGACAAACTTAAAATTCTGTTGCTACACATTTAGGTATGTAATACGCATGTTAGTCGATATCGCCTCAACTCGTTTCTCATTATTATGCTGGCACTATCATTTAGCTTGTCTTTCTCGCGCGCTCGTAAATCAGTGGATTTGGAGTAGTTCTTCGCATTGTCAGTCGCAAATTGTAACTAAATAAATCGAGCTGATTTCACATGGTATTGCTACAAACTAAATAAGTAAGAATATAAAAGGAATGGCACGTGTATGCGCACTTGAAATCTATAATAGCAGTAAGTAATTTAAATAGCATACTATTTGTGTTCGATTTTATAATTATACTTCGACTTGTAACGCGTGGAGTAAACTGGAATACACAAAAAGTTCTGAAACAAGAAAAAATGTAATCAAACAATGTAATTACATCCTTGCAACTATCGCGTCTCATATTGAAATTTGTACTTCAGTTTCACATTGCTAACAAACTTAGTAGATAGAATTCAAGAAAGAATGCACACAGTTAATGAAACTTTTGGCAAAGAATAATTTACTTGACTACGTATATTCTTAATAAATATGGTACAGGTCAATGATATTGTTGCTGATCGGGGTTTTAATCCACTACATAACTGTTTGGGCTGAAATTTTGCCCAATATTTAACATGGGATTATTTAACGTTGCCAATTATACTTGTTCTTAAACCATTTTAATATTTGGAAGTTTGATGGCATATTAAAGTGACATTTGGGAGTGACTTACAGTAAAAAAGTTCCCAGAGATTAAAGTAGCAAGCAATCCTCCTGTACATATTGTATCTAATGTTAAAAATGCTCATATTCTCTGATACTTTCACTGAATAATATTATGCTGATGCCGTTGTACTAACAGGAATGCTATACGAGCTTTTCTCAAGCATAAATTATACAATATCGAACTCATGTCAGTCTCAAAAGAATGATTTGTATCGCAAGTATAGCCTTTTGAAGAAAGTCGACTCCTTTTTAGATTCCTTTTATCTCTGACGCGTGACCTAAAGTTCCGTCTCAAAAGAGAGGAGACGTGCTTTGAGAAATAATTGGAAAACAGTATACTAGACGCAACACTGCATTTATATTTATCGTATGCTCAAGTAATGGTGATAATAAAACAGGAGCAGTTTTGCATATGTACATTGTACAAATAAAACAAACACATCTACATCTGCTAGACACAAATTCTCATTTCTGTTGCAATGTATAATAATAATAATAATAATGAGCAAAATAATTATTATTTCTCGTTTTCCCCTAAAAAGTTTTGGCAATATTATAAATATTGTATATTGTTTATGTTGGTATATCCAATGTCTTGGTTCGTTTGTGAGTGCATATTTTGTAATTTTTAAGAGCTCACTTTACAATTTGAATGGAACATGTATAAATAATAGTGATGAGAAATTTCGTACACGTACCAATTTTTGCTTGTGTGCTATTTTTGGGTCTATTCGAATCCTCTTCCCTGTCGCACAAAAAGAAGAAGCCAGCTTATTTTTGTCAAGGGAGATAATTAAGCTAACCTGGCTGGGAAAATATGTGGCGGTGATGGTGGTTCTAAAAAGAGAAAACAATGAAGTTGAGAAAGAAACCATTATTCCCCTCCTTTTTATCTTATGGAGTGTTATATATTCATGGCAAATGATGCTCCTCTTTATATTATTATGATGACACATTTCCACTCGCAACTTCAAAGTCATCTCTAGCTACTGCATATACATTATATAAGTTGCCAGTGTAAGCATTCCCGACCCTCTCGTTAATTTTTTTCAAAGAATTCACAAGCTGTAAAACTCAACGTTAGTTTTCAAATAGCTAATCAGAAACGAGATACTTTGCATGCATTGCCATAAACTAAACTTACCATAATGCTATCTGCTTAATAATTTCGTTAATGTGGAAGTAACGCAAATTCATGTAGGCTAAACATTGGTGCAAGACAAATGGACCATTATACATCACAGTTCCAAACACACAAATACATTGTATATTTAAGGTTGTTTATGAATATATGTTAGGTACATCAATAAAAAGCCATATAAGAATACAGTCGGCTACCTTCTTTAAGGAAACAATATAATTCATATTTCATCGCCTGTTGAAATAAAATAAACTTTCACATTGTGAACATTACTCATTGTTGGATGCTAAACAGAATAACCACAACCTTTGCATCCTTCCGCACCCAATAAAGCATCTTATCTTCAATCTACCAATTCAGTTGTGTAATTAATAGCCCCGAAAGAGCCTAACATTTTGTCCCAAGTGCAAATTCGTGTTATCTATTTCCATTGTCTGAAAAGACGCCCTCATTTTCACAGGCAAACTATAATGCGGGATGGACAAATTACAAAAAATATGCACTTTTAATGTTGAAGGTTCACACGATATATATTGCAGTGGAAAAATGTGTTGAAGATATACTAGCTGGACATGTGACCTAGTGATGTTCTTACGTGTTCGTGGTGGATTATATTTTATACCTTGCATAGGCATGTCCGTAGGTATGTACATATATCATCGGTAGTAAACCGGGGATGTTGGTGTGAGGACGTTTTTGATGTTCTTCCATAAATCAACTAACGATGAATCCAATCCGCGAGCTAGACGAGTTACATACAATGGTGGGCTTGGACTTTCTTTGTCGTCTGTGACGTCGTAGTTCCTTCTCCACCATCCTCTCTTCTTTATAGTCAGCAGATAACACAACCATTTCCTTGACAAATCGAACAAGTAAGCCACATATACGCCATCACATGTCTCATCGATTTTGCGATAAATGTTCGCCTGAACAAAGACAATACACATGTATAGCACATTAGTATGATATGATGACAAACTACGTAGTGGGTTAGTATATTCTTAACTTTAAATGGGAAAGCAAAAGATGAAAGCATATATTGATACATGCTGAACATATTTGCAGTTTTCTTATAATCATGGGAAAAATTAAGAGGTGCACAAACAGATGAGTAGAATGGGATGATAAAGCCCAACTGTCTCTCCTGGCATTTGAACAGGGAGCATTTTGCAAACATCTGCACATTCACATATGTATATATTCTCATTTCTACGAATAATATGAATCGGAAGCATATTTCCGTGCATTGAAATAAACGAGCGCTACGTTAGGTTCGATCGTGGCCCTCTATTCGATGATAACCTATGACAGCACACCATTGAATTCTCCTCATTCAAAACAAGAAATGGAAACTGACAATGAAACATTACGGATATAAACTGGAAATACTGTTCATTCAGAGTTACACAGTAGCAGCATTTTCCTGTACTTGTTTTTTTTTTTGTATTTTCTATTTATATGCCATTTTTCTTGTTCACTTTCCTCTGGATTTCCTATTATATTTTACTATAGTGGTTCATTTCCAAGACACAGAGTTCACAATAACGACGACGGCAACCATGACAATTTGTAGCCTACAAATTGTACCCATTTTCAGGAGACACATGACATAAAAATGTATACAGTCGTAACTCTTTTGGCATATAAAATGTGGCATCTGCCCAACAACAACATCAATCCTGTATGTAGCACCAGTCCCAGACCCTGAACATGTATCCTTTTCTCCCGTATGCATGTGTATTGTATGTACGTACATCAATCTTTTACTAAATCCTACTCATTTGATACTCCCTGTGGAATCTTAAAGCTCGGCCTTATCAAATGGCTCATAAAAGTACAAATAAGACATTTCCCTTCCTTTTCAGGGAAAGCTGCCATTAATTAAACACATACGACGACATTGCTTGCACAAAATTATAAGCAAAAACTCCAACAGCAGACAACAAATCTGAATGTATATCCTCCTCCTCCTCCTAATGCGATATAAATACTCACAAAACAGCATCCTTTCCGTTTTGTGTACTATTTACTTGTATTTGTAGTATCGTCATCCTCTTCTTTCTTTCTTAACTTCATCCTCCCCGTCATCCCGTTACGGCGTGTAAACATTCCATCATCTACACAGCAAAATGTGTGTTGAACAAGAGTAGAGAAAGAGAGAGAGTGAGAGATAAAACTGACAAAACGAATGAGTCTAACGAGAGAGGAGAGAAAGCCAAAATTCCGACCGAATCCCAGCGCAACAGTACACAAATTTTACGTGACGAAAAATAACGACATGGTAGAGCAGGGTATTTACGGGTCACAAGGAAAATACAAAGTCCTCCACCAACTCGACATGTCTCCATGTCCGTTACTCTTATAAGTTTCACGTCTGGGAAGTGCGTACTTTTTGTATTACTGCTCAAGATTAGCTGGTATACAGCGAAGCACATACATGCAATAAATCCGAGACAAAAATAAATACTTTCCGATACGTCCAAGAAGAAGAAAAAACATGTCGTAGTACATAAATAAGTACCTAAATCAGCTTTATAACCTTATTGGTGGTGGTGGTGATACAAAAAATCGTAGTGGAACTGATTGAATGTATCACCACCACAAACATCTATGTAGGTAGGTACTATATTGACATAAAATTGTGTTATTTGTACTGGGATATATACAGAGAGAAAAAGATGAGTAAGAGTTGAAGACGCTATTTTCCACCTGACTGATCCCAAATCTGTGCATCACGAGCCATTACTCACATTCACTTGCCTTCTTTGAAGGCCTTCACATTCACGCACTGCTCATAATAACTTTGTCCGCAAGGAGAATACTCATCAAGTCGTCATCATACTTTCTCTTTTCCACTTCACCACGCAGCGGGTTTTCTCTTCTCTCTCCACACAGCTTCTTCTCCTCCTCCTGTCTATACACTTGTCTCCATGTCGTTCAAAAACTTACTTTTTCTCCTTCACGAAATGAAACTGCTCCCAGAGGATGGATGGAGAAAATTGGAGCAAAGAATTTAATGGCGAAAATTAGACCAGAAAACTGCTACTAAAGAGTACGACACAATGCATATGGATGGTTTCTAGTGTTTTTGCCTAAGGCGTGCATGAATTCTGCATGCCCCTATTAAAATGGCATAATACAGCAACCAGGATTCCACCAATATTCAAAGAATCTCTCCTCAAATTAGTTATGGGCCACGTTAACGAGGAGACAGTTGCAAAACGGCATTTGATGTATACTACGCAGGATATAAATGAGTCTCCTCAGAATTAAAAAAAAACTTTCTCTGTGAAATATCATGTGTACCAACCAACTAACGTCACAAAATGTCTGTTGTCTATGTTCTATATACACTCATTGTTCAGATGATGTAAAAGTGTACCACGTCCTATCTTGTCGCATGGTTGACACATTAAAGAAAGCAAATGACCCGGTTTTATGCTCAGTCTGAGAAGACGCATGCCTCGGTTCACACTATCAGTCAGTTGGAAGTTTTTGAGCTGGGGCGTATACACCAGCTCTTCTATGCTGCTTATATCATTTCGTCTCTCCTTTCTTCTCGTAAGGAAGCTCTATAAGTGATGCTTAAATTGTGCAACACAGGCATCTTAAAAAGTAATTAAAACAGCTGTAAAAACTTTTAAAATTGAGCATCAAGTGCTGCATAAGCTCATGTGTTAAATTTGCTGATTAATGAATTTCCTCATTACTGGATCTGATGTTGGAAGAAATATTTTATACTAACTCTGAAATCGTAGTCGTCTGTTGCAGTCCAATGGGCTGCCAAACGCTATGCAAATATTATTTGAGATTTTTTTACAATGCTATTCCTCTAGTACCACAAGGGGGAGCGGACTCCCCGACTGGATCGTATGTTACAGGTTTTGATGTCACACTGGCCCTCATATGTCAAACTTATATATGCCGTAATATGAAAAATGTTTTTCCTTCCCGGGGGCAGGAGTGCCGTAACCCCAATAAAGTGAATGAGTAAGTCCGCTCTGCTCTTTTGTTTGACAATGAGGGAACATTATATCATGGAGAATTGTATAATATTTATGTATGACAAACTGGAGAATGGGGACTCGTTTAATTTTAAGAGTAAGTCCGCATGCTTGTGTAATCATTATTATTTTGACGTACAGATATTATTTACTTTACATGCTGTCCTTTAAATTTTGTATATTTTCCAATTCTTTCTCAAGCCACGTCTTGTTCCTCCTAAGACGGGACTGTAGGTCACGCAGCGCACATAAAAAGGATCCAAGATAGAATTTCTTCAAAAATGCTTACTTAAGATGCAAATCGTTTCTTGAGACTTTGGACGATCGCATGGTAGTGATCTTGAACAAGAGAAAGGTCTGCGGCACTTGGATATAAGAGTCCACGTGCTGCAAATACACTGCAGCCTCTACCGAGATGGGGAAAGAAAAGAAAATGAAGATAACAAGAGCATATTGCCACTACAGAGAAATGCAGCAGCAGCAGCAGCCAAACATCGTCATGTCGAACGAGTCGCCAGGGACTTGAAACAAATTTACACCCATTTGAAAGCAGGGATACAAAATGGATCTTTCCGTTGGATCGACAACTTTCTTTCTTCCTAGACTTTGTTGTTATTAGATACACAAGCAAAGAAAAGCTCATAAAACACTCCAACCAAATTATATTTTTTTCTCAGTATTTTTAACATTCAGGAAATGTCTTTTCATCATTTCACGTACAATCTGTGTTGAGTAAGTAGACGAGTCACTATAGTAACAAATTTGACGCGGTCTACACTTATCCAAATGTATACTTTCCATCGCGGAGAGTTACATTATAATAAATCGTACCCTGTGCTTTATAATTTCATGAGATTTCAGTCAAGAGTCAAGAAAAATACTCTACATAATTTATTATCCTGTAGCCGCCACTACTCTACCGGGAACTTTATAAAAAGTATTAATCTTTGTAGTAAATCAGTGAAAGATTTCTTTGTATATTAAAAATACATACGCCCACTAAATGCTCAATAAACTCAAAGACGAATAATAATACAGTCAAGTATAAAAAATCTGAACAGAGAAAATATTGAAAAAAGGTGTATCATTGAGTTCATCGGTATTGAGCGCTGATATTATTGAATAATATGTCAAGTTGGACCCTTTTTGAACTGCCATAATATTATGATATCCAATAATTTGGTATATTAAGATTGTTGAGTAAAATTTGGATCATTTTTGCCTGAAA
Organism: Sinella curviseta; assembly: GCA_004115045.4. Lineage (NCBI taxonomy): Eukaryota > Metazoa > Arthropoda > Collembola > Entomobryomorpha > Entomobryidae > Sinella > Sinella curviseta. The sequence continues at coordinate 53,844,541 of CM023200.3, read as the reverse complement.
AGTAAATCCTGCTTGCTTCCAACAGCAATAAAACTCGTTCAAAAGCCTTAAGGATAGATTCTGCTCAAGTGATCGGTCACTAACCCTTGCTAGCTAATTCGTTTCAAATTGAATAGAATAGTATAGCAGTAGCTTTTGCTTCTAGCAGCCAGAGAGGATGATTACTTCTTCGCCACCATCCGTAATCAAACTCTCTGCACTCTGCCCATCTCCGGTGTTGTAGCTGATATATAAAAAATAGAGTCTGTCTGAATGACAGACAAGCAAAGAAAGACCATTCTGGAATGAAGGAAAAAACGGAATTTATGAGATACTCTTTTCTTTACATCATTTTGTTACTCTCCTCAAACAGGAGGAGAACCTCTAGGTATAAAATAAAGTAGAAAAACAGATAATGCACCAACGATTCATTTGAAACGCTGCTATGTATTCAGTCTGCATGTTGGTTCCGCAGAAGAGATACAAGTTTATTGGAACCCTCTGTTCTGTGTGCGTATAGGCTATATCAATGCGTATGGTATGGTTTTGGCACTTTTGCCTCTTGTGTTGGCAAAATCTCAGTGTGCCTCAATAGCAACAAAACATGGGAAGGAAACTAGATAACCTCGAAAGATTTTTCGGAAGTATGCAGCTATCGCTGGAAGAATAAGCATTCAACTCTTTCTATTTTATGGTTGATGAGGGAGAGGGCATAAAGATAAAAATCTGTGAATCGGAGTCTTCCAACAAAATAGTCTCCCTTCTTTTCAGTTTCTTGGTTGCATACATAGGCATGTAGTCCATTGGAACTTGAAGACGAATTTATTTTCACTTTTGTTGCTAGTTCTGAAGAAGCTTGTAGCTTTGTGTATTCAGTTGTTGGGTAAAATTAAGGGTTTTTTTGTACAGATAATACTTCTTTTTATTCTGTAATTTGTCTTTTGCTGCAAAACTTTTTTCCAGGAAGTTTGGATGTTTTGTTTCTATTTCCACACTTTGTGTGGTGGATACAACTCAAGCGCATTCCACTGAAGTACAAATAGGAATAAAATAAAGAATTAAAGAATGTCATCAACGAATAGGATAAAAATCATCATGGCCCTTCTGTGAGATGCAATAGCTGCTAATGTATGAAAGTTTTGGTAATTTACTATTACAAATAATGGAAATTGTCCCACATATTTGTGGAAAAAGTTTGTACGAGACGGCACCCTCCAGCTTTCTATTTTCAAGTAATTAGACTTATTCGTATCCAGCATTATTTTCTCAGTTTTGCAAATTGGGGTAACTGTAATTTGCAATGCCAGCACCATAACATTATTAAACAGTTTGGAATAAGACCAGCATCATAGTGGTGACAAAAGGAAAGATGTAGTCATGTCGATGTATTTAACATTTTATTTGAATTTGGATTGAAGATTAAATTGCTGGAAGGAAGTACCACTGGAAACAAAATTCACAAAACTTATTGTTTGAATCGAGATGTGGATGTTTCTAATTCTGGAAGTTGTAAGCTTTGTGTTTCCATTTGCGTAAAAAGTTGGAGGGTTTCACAACAAAGAAACTTTTTCCAGAACAAGGGAGTACTTTCCATAATTTTTCATGTATCAGCAATGTTTTATTTAGATTCTCCTGTCTATAAATGAAGTAGACGAAGATAATTAAGTGAAAACATAATTTACTCTGCTCCCCTACATTATAGAATAGTTGGGTTATAGAATAAGTCCAATTTATATTTCGTCTAATGATCTTAATGGATGAAACATGAATGCTATTTATATAGTATAAACACCAACGTCACTCTTTCAAGAGGGAATAGTAACAACTTGTCCTTCTCGTGAACCGAATATCAATATGAATGTTGGTGATTGTAAAGCCTCGGGGTAAAATAAGAAAGAGCTTCAATTTGTCATAATATTCTTTATTCATGTACTATAATTGCATTTTATAGTGTGATTAAATATATATTAAGTATTTGCCCTTTAGTTTCTTAACCGTAACATATTGTTACACCTTTTAATTCCCAAATGTCAATAATTGCGATTCCAGTCACAGTCTTCCGCGTAACGAAGACTACGACTTCAGAGAAAGGCATTATAATGTGGTTGTCCATCTTGCACATGAATTATTAACTAGATTGATTTAGAGCAGCTCCTTGAAAAGAGACCACTGATGATATAGCCGCTGCGGTGTACAATATTTAACGGGCTATTTCGAATGTGTTGTAGGAAATTTTGATCAACGATCTAAATGAATTTTTGTAGCACAAGAAGCATTAGAAAAATGTTTTTGCTCGTGGGAACAATTTCCTCCTCCCGACTCATATGCCATAATGGATTCCATCGAAGTAACAGGGGTCTGGGGACAATACTTTTTATTTCCTGTTTTACACAGCCCGCCAAGTGTAAAAGACTCAACAAGGTGTAACCTCTTTCAAAACAAAGATGAAGCTTTTCTCACGTCCCCTTACGTAACAAACACGAAACTATATATTCTGATACTTTGTGGTCTCTATGTTGGGTTATACATGTTCGTGTGTGTTTGCACAGCACATAATAAGTGTCCAAAATGCGGGATTCCATTTAATACTTTGTTTTAAAAGTTTAGCCGAGTTGCCTTGAAACAAAATAAAACATTACGTTAACATCATCATTATTCTTTCCGTGTGACAGCATCAGGTTCATTTGAGAACTATATTAACTCTTTTGTTGACTGGTCGATTCACTTCCACAGCAAAAAAGAGACAAGAAACACGCCATGTTTTCATAAGTTCAAAACGTCAGGAGCAGCAGCTTTCTCCGTGGAAGGAAACGGTTGAAGAAATTCCCTTTAAAATTGATGATTTTCGTACAATGTGCAGCTTGAAATTGGAGAGTAAAATGCTATTTTATACAAAATATCAAACGCCTATCAGAGCAGCAAATCCCAAAGAATGTGACATTTTTGTGTGATGCCACAAAACGGCCGTTTTTGTAAGGAATCCGGGTATTATTCCGTTTGTGGAAAGTACCCGCCATGTGGCCCAATCCCAAGTGACATAAAGAGGACATTGCATATTGTCTACGAAGAGTATTCATAGACAAGCAGGATTTTATTGTGAAATCATCTCTGCTCCGAAACCATAAATCACTTTCTTCATATTTACTTTCACTCATTTTCATCCCTCTGGTAAATGCTCATCATCCCAGACGACGCGTGGTTAAAAATGGAGTTGTCACGAGAATTCATTTGTCTTTTGTTTCCTTCTTTGTTCTCAACTCTGAACACAAGACATGCCCATAACAATAATATTTAATAATCCTATTTTGTATGCATGTAAGTAAAGTACAGATATAAGCTTGTATGTTCCAACATGGTTCACAGTTTACATCCCATTAAATACGTTACTCGCCAGTTTTTTATCCTGTGGAATAATACATTGAGAAAAGAAATATGGTTACTTTCTTGGTGATGATCACGACGTGTGTGCAAGTTGGTTTGCCATTACCTTTTATTCTTCATCTTTATATTCCCTCTTCCTTTCTTACTTGCAAATGCTTAATCAAACGAGAAGGTTAATAAACTGGAGAAATAGTTATAATATTCAGGTAGGTGATGATATAAAAAAGCAAGGAAAGCGAGGAAAGCTACTCTGTCTTTACAACGTTAGTGTTGTTGTTACTCATGTGTAATAATGCTTCTGGGTAAAAAAGCAAGCAATATTTTATAGAAAGTTCACATCTCTTTCTCTCCCCTTTTCCTCCTTATGGCCTGGTTAGCGTACACATTTTTGCAATCCCTTTGTTGGCTCAAATGTGGATAATTTATGAGCTCTTCCTCGGTGATGTGAACACAAAAAATCATGTAGTAGCAGCAGTAAAGTAACGCCAGTAAAAATGCTCAAGAAGAATAAGATTTCCTGTAGATATTTTATTGTGCATAGTAGAGCACGAACACGCATATACACACACATTTTTAGCATTTAGCTTTTATATAGAAGGAGAATAGAATACAAAAGAGTTTTTGTTTCTTTTTTTCTTCTTCTTGCTCAATGGCACCACTTTTTACAAAAAGGAGCTGCTTGTTTTACAAACTTTAAAAAAAAGGCACGAAACAGGCTAAAATAAACCACTCTCACACTCAAGAACATCAGACGAGAAGAGAACAAGATAAAAAAAGTTCAGAGTGCTGCAAGATGCAAAAGGTACAAAAAGAGACCGACCGATGATCTTTCACTCCATTGGTATGTAAGATGATGTTTGCGCGTATGTGTTTTGGTTTTAAAAATGGGTGGAAATGCAGATAGAAACTGTGCCCTGGATTATATGGATGATATGTTTCAGAGTTTGGAGTTAGAAATTTGGGATCAGTACCTTCTTCTTCCTCAACAAGACGGCGATGTATTATGTAATCCAGGGCTTAAAAGGAAACCGTACTAAATTTGCATGGTGAAATCCATCAGGCTGTTGCATCTCTTCAGGATCATGTACGGATTCCAGTTCCCACCATTCCCACCTTGCCAGGTAAAGGAGAACAAGTGAGAGTAGGTATAATATATTGGTTTGATATGTTATCATAAATTTCCAACGCTTTCATGAATATAGTATATAGTAGTTCATGAAGCAGATAACTGAGGAGTAGCACTTTCCCTCCTTTTGTCTTCAGATTCAGACTTTCTTCTTTTTATGGATCTCTATTCACCTTGTTTACTACACAAAATACTATGTATTATGATTCCATTTTTGTAAATGCGCTGTAAACGCTTATAAGTTTGCCATTATTGAAGCATCATCATCATATCTTCCGATTATCCTACAGTACCCAGAGGAAATCCGTTCCCATGGCAGCCCAGATCTGGATAAATATGTATGAATGTTTTTTGCTGGTAAAAAACGAACTCTTTACGCGATACGTTAACATACGCACAAACACTATGTACAAAAATCTCCTTTCAGACTTCCGCATTGGCACGGCCTAAAAATTGTGTGTACTTTTATTTTACGAGGTTGAGCGTATGTTGCTGTACGCATTAAATATTCAGTTTTCGATTCCAAAACTTTATTAATAATGTCAGTATTACTATTAGATTTTTTAACCCTGTCAACTTTCCGACTCGAGGAACGAACCAAACGTATCAAAGCAGTTGGCAGTAGAGTCGAGTTGCAAACAGAGAAATTTAGGTGTTTTTATGACTTGTGATATTTACTAAGTTCACCTCTCTCTTGCTTTATTGGGTTGCTGCTTGTGTGTGTTTGCTCACTCAAGAGAAAATGCCAAAAGAGTAAAGTAGTTTATATTTGCCAGGGTCTCCCCAGTCGTCGTCGTCGGCATGTAGGAGGAAAGGAGGCGAAAAAAGGAAGAAAGATGTCGAATGGAAGCTTGTGTAATTGGAGCGGGACTTTGAGCATTGAGCACATGACAGCATACGTTCTGAGTTACCGGTTGACGGGTGCTTGCATTCGGTTACCAAACATTATTCGGTATGAGTTTATCCGTTTTAGTAAGTTTTATGTTTGGTTTAGTGGTTTTCATTTTCTTCTCTTTCTTCAGTTAGGACTACAGAATGGTAGCAAGCTTGAATTCTCCTTTTATATTACAGTGCATGAATCTGATTTTGCAGTAGGAATACATATGTAGAAATGCTATAGAAGGCAAATTTTTATGGAATTTTGTAATAATAATCATCGCTAACATTATACATTTACTTTACTGTTGGTTAAAAGATGTACATGCGGTGGCGGTAGTTTTTTTTACAAGTTATACTTATTTAAAAGGATTGTCCAAGCAGCGCACTTGCAGCATTCTGTTCATCAGCATTTTCGTGAACTTGGTAGGTGAAAGCACGCCAGTTAGTATATGGCTTTTGCTTTGTCTGTCTGACAACTTTCCACGAGCAGTTATGAAAGTAGTTACGTTAATGCTTAAAATGGTTTCCGCTATTTGGTTCCATTCGTTTTTAAGTCAAACAGGTGGTGTACGTGGTGGAAGGTTAGAAAATGGATTTCGCAACATGTTATCAACTTTCAGTAAAATGGCTGAACAAAATTAAATGAAATGTGGAGTGTAGAGGCGTACAACCAGGATGCCAGGTGCAATGCTTTCACTTCCGCTTGAATGGTGGATTAGAAATGGAATCCATGGAAGAAAGTTGAAATTCCAGGAGTTATTACGAGATATTTTCCAAAAGGCAACGTTTATGGAAAACGGCAACACATTGGTATGGTGGGATTAAAATGGGAAACAATTGAAAGCGCGCTCTGCTACGTCTTACGAAAAACCACATAAGTGGGTAAAATAACGCTTCATCTAGCGCAATATGTTACTTCTGGTGAGTAGGAACGAGTGGTGCGGAAACCTGGAAATTGAAAAAATGTAAAGTTATTCTACATTCTGTACTGGCGTATGCAAAAAAAAGTTTGCGTTGCGTAATATTGAATACATTGTTTTACACAGCTCGCAGGTGAAAGTTTCTAGTAGTTTTCAATTTTCACCTTTTCACTCGTTATCCATATTATCATTTTCCCTTTGCCTTTACTTAGTTAACATTACTAGTTTTTGGTAATTCGGAGAAAATGTTGGTAATTATGTCATCAAATAAATATCTATTTAACACCACAATATGTAAGTGAATAAGTATATTATGCATGTGTACCTATTAGACTTCACGATGAAACTGAACGTTTTTCTGTACTGCATGAATGTGTAACATCCTGTGAGTATATAATCACTGTCCGATAAAAACCAAGGATGATGTCTTATGAGTCGAGTCTTCTTTAAGAAGGCATATTTACTGCGCAGCAATGTCGATAAATCTCAAGAACGAAATGAGTCAAATTATCCATTTTATCAATAATTGAACACCCGTCCCGTGGTTAGTGGTTGAAATGAACTCCAATACAAAGCCACAAAAATAACCGTACCATTACTACTAATGCTTGCGTAATTTTGTCAACGCTAATAATTCGTGTCACATGAAAATGTGCAATGTAATTTGATGCAGTTTCTGAAGGAATATTAAATTACTACCAGAGAAGATGCCATGCCGCTTTCCTCATGATTATTGCACAATGATAATGCAAATCAGACAGAATATTGAGATCATTCAGTTTGAAACTTTATTTTTCTACACATGCTTTAAAGTTAATAAGATTCTTGAACATTTTCCATTCATCGTTTTCTCACGTTGCCCCAATTGCTCGGATTAGAGGTGTCACAGGAAGAATCCCATTATTTATAATTTTTATTTTGGAAGTTCGGATTAATATGCGACTAGGTACATTTTATGTCATAATTATAGATCGCTACGAATCTGCAGGTGAGAATACAAATTTTTTTTTCATTACCAGCAGCTACAATTTCTTTCCATATCTAGGATTTGAAGTTTTCAGTTTTATGATTGATTTTATGTAGTAATGAGTAAAAGTAACTAGCGCTCAAAACCACAAATATACTTTGTTCTGTATTCTCCTTCTATGCGCGTATTTTATGCTTTGATATCACAGAAATGCAAGGTAAAGAAGGCAAATATGATAGGGATTGGAACAAAAGAGGTTCGTAATATATATTTAAGCGTATACATACATATACTCTCCTCCAACTATGACAGGAGTGAGTAGCATTCCACAACATGCTTTTGCTTTGTAGCTCGCTCAGCTGGATTTATTACAAAAATGTACTACGAACTTCTTAGTAAGAAGAGGACCGTGAATTTTTATCATCGCTATGCGCTAGGATTAGAAGAGCAGACACTACGCTTTATCTACGTCTCCAACGTTTTCATTCATTCCATTTTTTGTTTATACAAAATTAATTTTAATATACACACATAGCACTAATATAACTATATGAAATCAAAATTGACATATTCATGCATTCGGAGACAATAAGCTAGAAAGAATTTGTAGCCAAACAAACTACCCTTTTTTAAGACTGAGGTTACATAGTGGGCGACAAATGTCCGATAAAAATTAGATACATAATTTAGCCGCACTAAACTGAATACGCTCTTTTTCCAATCCACACATTGAATTACATGTGCACACAATTTTCAAAAGCTTTAAAATGAGCGACCCCGAAAAACTGGAACAGTCTTCCAAAAGCAAAAGCGGATCTGTTAAGGATAAAATTGAAAGTTTGCGACAACAATTAGTGCAAAAGTTTATTGTTAGTCAACCTTTACCACCCCCTCCACCACCACCGCCGCCGGCGCAGCAAAATCAAAATGAAAAAGTTAGCGATGCCCTGGAAAAACTGGAATACTATTGCATTTCACTGGACGAGATGATGGAAGTGGGCAAAAAGTTTATTGCGGCTCGGAAAGAGTTGACCTCCTTGAGAGAAATTCGTCGCCAATTAAGCACCAGCAGCAACATCATGGGAGGATCTGTCAATGACAGGTATGCCGTTATAGAGGACAATGTTCCAGAGGAGCTCAAGTGCCCAGTATGCTTTGAAATATTCGAGAGCCAGGTGCTCCAGTGCAAAAATGGTCACAGCATTTGCTGCCGGTGCTGCGAAACTCTAACGGAGTGCCCGGAATGCCGAGAGAATTACAGTGCTGGCAAAATTCGAAATCGCACTGTCGAGAACCTGATGAACAGTTTGAAGGTGGACTGCATTTACAGTGGGGCCGGATGTCTGGAGAAGCTGACCTGTGGCGAAATGCAGGTTCACGTGGAAACTTGCGGTTTTATGAACAAACCGGTGCGGAGCCCTGAGTACAAGGAGGTCCGACGGCAAATCAAAACGAGGGATGGGGACTCCAAACGACTGGAAAAGCGGATGCAAGAAACTAATAAACGCCTTGTAAGTAAATTTGCAGCTGTATTTAGCCTTAATTTATAATTATATTTGACTTTTTCCAAATTACATATATTTATCGTTCATTGTATTTTTGATTTTAGATTAAAGCCAAGGCTGCGTGGGAACAAGCTCGCGATGGGCTCCCATCATCCCAGGATTTTGGCTCTGTGGAAAATGCGATTGGGGAATTCCGGTTGGCGACGAGGGAAATGGAAATGACTACACTTTATGTGGACCTGAATGAAATGGTGACTGCATAATTATTTGTACGGGCCTGACGTAAAAGAAAAGTTACCACCTAATTAATGTGATGGTCAACTGTGATATTTCAAGTTATCATTGATTCTCTATTGTTTGATACTTTTTTCTAAAACTTTCCTACGAAAATAATTTAGTCTTTTGTAATTCTTATGCCAAAGCAAAACTGTTGTTTAACGATCATGGTGCACTGAAATGAATACCTATACACATATTCAAACTGAAAAGGTCCAGTAGTATTGTAGAATGTAAATAATATATTTATAGTTAAGTGTTACTGTAATATAATTAGTCAATAATAATAACTGATTATTATTTTATTATTATTATCGTTAAAGTCGAGTGTTAGATAAGGTTTGGTTGCTCAACGTATTTATTATCTGATATATTGTACTATTCTTCAAATTAAAATCAAGTCTTTGATTCTGTCACCGAAATAGTTCTTAAAATTAATTAAAATGTTACATAGAATTATTTCTGTCACTCAGTATTTGTGTATCCTATTTTTGATTGTGTACGTATGTTTAAATATTTATATTACGACGAGAAATAATATCCCAATCAATTTACACGAAAATTGTATGGTACGATCGAAAATTAATAAATATACTATTTATACGTTCCACCGAACTTAACTACATATATCAATTATGAATTTTGTCGTTTTTTGTATGTACAAAATTATCTTATTGCTCATAGGTATGTAATTCATACATAGGTACTTACAAACATTGTTATTGTTAGTGATAGTGTAGGTGATTGTTAGTCCAAACATACATACATACATAGTCCAAATGTTTATAAATAACATAATTTTGTCATCCGTTTTTGTGCATGTTGCTAATATGATTCAAAATGCAATGAAACAATAGGTTTCACTTATCGTAATTTTCTTCAGTTCACTGTTACTGAACAGTACAAACTGAAACCATGAGTTATCAAATAAAAACTGATAAGAACGTAACAAACAAAGCGCTTGTTTGCCACAACACTATTTTTTCATTCCAGCAGTCGCAGTCTCAACGTTTAGCTTCGTTTCAGCGTGAGTGGCTGTCTTTCTTCTGCTACTGAGAAAACTCGCTTACTATACTTTTAATACTAATCGCTTCGTTGTGTGATGAACGATATTATTATGCAGATAGGATAGATAACGATAAACAAATAAACTGATATACGGCATGACTCCCATGAGGACTACAATTTTTGTGTTCACAACAATCAAATAGTCAATCGTGAAGCGCGAAGAGATAGTAAAGTTGAAAATAAAACAACAAGCCTTAACTGTCAATTTAAAACTGAAGTTATTGATCCAAATCTAATTGCTGGTACTTAGGATGGCTGACGTCGCTTTATATCCTTCAATCCAATCGTACAACTCGGGATTTTTGGAGGTATCCTCCCTCCATAAAATCTACTATGAAGAGTGTGGGAATAAGGATGGAATCCCTGCTGTATTTCTGCACGCGTACGTAAATAAATATTATTTGCTGAAAACTTAAAATTAGCTAGTAAAAATATATATAATTAGTTTACTTAAATATCCTATTATTAATTTGCACAGAGGCCCTGGAGCTGCAACGACTGAGCGGGATAGACGATACTTCGACCCAGCAGCGTACCGCGTTATCCTGTTCGATCAACGGGGTTGTGGAAAGAGCACACCATCTTATTCCCTGGAAGAGACTGACACTTGGAAACTGATTGAGGACATGGAAAGGATTCGGGAGCATCTTGGAATCAAAAAGTGGCTCGTGTTTGGCGGCAGCTGGGGCTCAACACTCGCCCTTCTCTACGCTGAAACTCACATTGAGCGTGTTTCAGCTTTAATTGTTCACGGAGTTTTCACGTTCCGGAAGGAGGAAGTAGGCTGGCTGTACCAAAAGGGCGCCTCCTTCCTCTTCCCCGATTATTGGGACGAGTATGTGGCCCCCATTCCCGAAGAAGAGCGCAGAGACTTTATCTCCGCATTTCACAAGCGTTTCCATGGTCCTGACAAGCAAGACGCTTATCGATGCGTGAAGGCTTGGGCGGCTTGGAATGCGTGTTGTACTCGTCTGCGTATTTGCCCTGTGAAGATGGCAGGGGTCAGGGCCCTGGATCCAGAGAAGATTTTGGATGGTGTGAAATATGAGATGCATTTCTTTGCGAACCAAGGATTTCTCAAGAGCCCCACTCAAATCCTCGATAACGCTGGGATCATTAGGGACGCCAGGATTCCAGTGACCATTATCGAAGGTCGGTATGACGCCATTGCTCCTATGAAGACTGCCTGGGAACTGCATAAGTTGCTGGAAAATTCCGAATTTCATGTGGTGGATGACGCAGGACATTCAGCAAAGGAGGATGGAATCGTGAAGAAGCTCGTGGAGGCATGTGATAAGTACAGGGGAATTATTCGGGAATGATAAGCTATTCATTATTTTTACTTACTTTTCTGAACTTGTATTTTATAATCATCTACATTACTTTTGTGTTCGTCATGATGTTATATGAGCTAAGTGTATACAAAAATAAGGTGTTGTTTTTCATACTCAAATAAAAGTGAAAATTGCAATTAGATTTTCAACTGAATTGGTTGATTACATCACTTGTTATTATTTGTTTGTCTGTCTCAACCAAATTTCTTCAGTTAAATACGTTTACGTCAAACTTTTTGCATATAATTTATTTTGGTTTTAGGCAACTTTCAATGTTAGTAGAACAACACTAATCATTATAATCATGATGTTCCATCCTATAGTACTATACTACTTAGTTTCAATTCATCCAGTCCTCAGCTAAGCTTGCATAATACTGGAACTCGAAAATCTGCAGTTGCCTTGGTCATGATCATTCAAAATCATTATCATTCAGATCTCAACTTGTGTGACACAAGTTGTGAATAGGACCTAGACTCTAGGTAAATACGTGCGCGTAGATCAGTAAGTCAAGTTAGTAGGAATATCTGGATTCCAGATATTTTTTGCTGCTTGTGGTATAAACCCTGTGTATGACCGTAAGTCATGGCTCTTACTCCACTTACCTAGTAAGCAAGTAGTTTTAAGTTAATCTGACAATGAGCTCAGACTCTGAGCAATGAAATGAAGCAATGGAGATCAAGTAACTTACTGGTAGGATTAACATTAACTTTGCCTAATATTATATTATAACTCTACTCTCATAACAAACAAGGCGATAAAAGTCTAAAAGATTGGATATGAATAGAATAGAACAAGTTTTCTGTCCAAATGCTGCATTTTGACACAATGAGAAAATACATATACCTATGTAATATTATTATTAGGCAGGCAATAACGTAATGTCAAATGGGACTCGTAATGTCAATGTACTCATTATGTACGTACATTGAATATACACACCTCCTTAGTTGATATAGCATAGTTTTGACGTGAGTAAGGATAAAACTTGTTGGTATGAATTAAATTGTTTGATGTCCAGCTAGTACCTTTCTCAGTTTTATGTTGTGTCGTACAGTACAACACGTGAAACCTTGACAGGAGAAATGGCCCATTCTCAATGTCACCGTCAACGTTCGATTACGTAAGATCACGTGTGTTGATAAGAGCTCAAGTGTTGATGTCAGTACCATTTATGAACGAGATAAAAATGATTTCCAACTGCATAGAATGGGTAAGATGATGATGATATGAGGATTTAAGAATTTATTACTGGAGAGAACATTTTCCATGAAAAACAAACGGGAGAACAAGAATGCATAATGAAGTAGTCAGTTCAGTCTTGTAAGTGCCGGCAAACCAAATCCATTTTGTCTGCCTGGATCAGTATTGGTGATCCGAGAGCTTTGCAAATTGCAGATTTTGTGTGTAAATCCACATAATTCTGCGAATTGCAAACTAATTGTCGTTTCTCTGTGAACTATGGGTGCGGAGAAGAAATTACCGCTACAAAACGGGGTAGCCACTTTGAAGGAGAATGGAGTGCCCGAGCCAGTGGAGCCACCTGCGGCGGAGCCTCCAAAAATGGAAGATATTATTACTTCAAAAATTCTAGAGCAAATCATCACAGGATGCAATCCCAATCTATCTTTTAAGTCATGGAAAGCCGAAATTGGCAGCAAAATTGGTGACAATTACATGTCAATGATGTATTCTGTTGAACTAGATCTGGAGGATGAGACAGGGAATGGATCTGCAGAAAAGTTTCATGTGATGCTGAAAACGTTGCCCAGTAATGCTGGACAAGCCGGTTGGGTAAACGAGATGAAATTATTCCCGAGGGAGATTGTGATTTACACCAAAGTTCTTCCAATGTTCATTGAAATACAAAAGGACAGAGGGATCCCGGACGAAAGTCTGTTTCGGCCTTGGCCAAAATGTTACGCTGCGCATGTGGATGGTAAGGAAGATTTCTTGGCTATGGAGAATTTAAAGGCTTTAGGGTGAGATAGGAACATAAAAAAAGTGTATTACATTTCAGATGAAGTTCAAGATAATTCAGTTTCTTTCACTCTAAAGTCACTTTCTGTATATTTTAGATACAGAATGGGAAACCGTGTGACCGGTTTGGATTTTAATCATTGCTCCATTGCCCTGCTCAGTTTAGCCAAATATCACGCCATTTCTTACGTCAAGTACGAGGGCAACCGTGATAAGATTTTGGAAGCATTTCCAATGACAAAGGTAGGAATGTTTGACAAACAGAGTAATGTGTGGGAAATGCAGTCACAGTATTACACACAGTCTTTCAAAAATCTGGCCAAATCCATGGAAGAGGTTGGAGAAACACTGGCAGCATCTCGACTGGAAAAGTTGGCAAATGCAGACCATGGCATTGTGATAGGAGATTTGACCACCGAGAATATAGAGCACGCTGTGATTACTCACGGCGACTTTTGGGTTAACAATTTGTTATTCAAGTATAATGACAAGGATGCGAAAACGAGTTGGCCAATGGACATCATACTAATTGATTTCCAAGCCTGTCAAGCGACATCCCGCATGGTTGACTTTTACTACTTTCTGATGGTTAGTAGCAAGATGGACGTATTAAACGCAAGGGAGAATGATCTCCTCATGATTTACTACTCAGAATTTATCAGTTATGTTCAAAGACTGGGAATGAACACCAAGGAGAAAGGGCTAACGTGGGAAAATCTGCTGAGGGAGGCGGATCAATTTAGACTTTATGGCGTTTGGTTGGGAATGATTCTAGCACCAATGTTTTCGGCGGACTCGGCAGATATTCCAGTCATGGATGGTTTCGCAGAAGAAGATTATAACGACTCGAATGCGTCTGTTAAAAACAGTTTCAAGGATCTGCCCAAAGGAAATGTACTTCAAAAGGTGAAATGCCTTGCGCTCGACCATTTACCAAGGTGCCATAACGGTGCGGCATTCTTGTGATATGCTCCATTTATACTCTAGTCGTAGGAACAAGATGGGCTACCAATTGAAATATTGAACAAAGTACAATTTACAAAAACATGTAATTAAATGTGCACATTTGGAGAATGCGACTAACAAAATTTTGTCTATCACA